>VZUI01041679.1:0-116142 GCA_013401135.1 Cettia cetti
CGAGCCCGGCGCGGCGGAGCCGAACAAAGCGGGGGCGCTCGGGCCCGCCGCCTCCGGGGCCCCGAGCGAGGCGCCCGCGCCGCCCGTCCGCCCAACGGGAGCGAGGCCCGAGCGCGGCCGCGGCGATCGGCCGGAGCGCTTCCCGCCGGGAAAGCCGCCAAGGAAAAGCTGGGGGGGGAGGGGGAGAGGGTGGGAAGTGGGAGTATCCCGGCCCGCGCGCGCCGCCATTCCCGTTACCTGGAGCCCGCCCGGGCCGGGCCGGGCCGGAGGCGGTTCCGCGGAGCGGGGCCGGAGCGCGCGCCGCTCTCCGCAGAGGGGAACAACCGCCCCGCGAGCGACGGTTACGGCCGCGCGCACGGCCACGGCCCCGCCCCCTCTCCCGCCCGCCAACCGCGCCCATTGGCCGGGACGCGCCGTTTGAATCGCGGGGTGGCCGCGCGCCATTGGCTGCCCGAGCGATGGCGCGGTCCGCCCGACCCCGCCCCGGGGCGCGCGCCCGGCCCCGCCCCGCCGTGAGGGGAGCGGAGGGGGGGAAGGGGCGCGCTCGGTCAGCCCTCCACCGCTCCCTTCACGGAGGGTGATGGCGGGAGGGGAGGGGAGGGGAAGGAGAACGGGGCGGAAAGGTCGCCGTCGTGGCGATGGGGGCAGGCTTAGACCGCCTGCGCCATCCAGGCATCGCCGCCCGTGTAAACAAAACCGAAGGTTTTGTTTACGGAGCACTCGCGGTCTCGCCTCCTCCGGCGCCGCGAGTGCTCCTACACTGTCCGAGCAACAACCTTTTCCTTCCACCCCTGCACCTCCAGCACTCAACAATGACAAAATGTAGTAAAAATGCAGAAAAACAACATCCCCTCTCGCTCAAAAAGTAAAATTGAAAAGGGCGAAAAAGCGGAGGTGGTGAGACAGCGGGTGCTCCTACACCGACCGAACAACAGGCTGTGTTCTTCCAGCACTGAACAAAGCCAAAATGTGGTAAAGGGGCGGTGAAAACGCACTGGAAACACCCGACTCGCTCCGAAAAATAAAAACTGGCAAAAAAGCAGAGGAGGCTTTTGAAGCGGTGAGACGACAGGTGCTCCCACACTGACAGAACAACAGGCTGTGCTCCCAATAGCCTGCACCTCAAGCACTCGACAAAGCCAAAACGTGGTAAAAATACGGTAATAAAAGTGCAGTGAAAGCACACTCACTCTCTCCAAAAGAAAAAATTTAAAAGAGGCTAAAAACCAGCTGCGTGTGGCGTGGTTACCCCTGTGATTTTGAGGCAACTTTTCCAGAAAGGCCATTTGAGTTCCTGGCCAGATTTTGAAATCAGGAAGTCTAAGCAATAGTTGAGCAGGCAGAAACAAACCATGTTGTGAAAAAGTTAACAAATCGTCCTTAACATTGAGGTTTAATGTTCAAATAAGTTGTTTCCAGTGTTGGGATGTTAAAAGTGGTGAAGTGCTTTAAGAGTAAAATACAGACATGTTTGTGTCCACACAATCTTTATGGACCTCCAAAAATTTCTAAATTTGGCTTACAAGTAGATGCTCTGTCCTAATAAAGCTTTGTAAATGAAGGGAAATTTCCAAAAGACAAGACCGCCATTGTCCCGTATAGAAAACTGCCAGTGCCGTGAAGACATGCCAGAAATCTCAGTTAAAAAGATCTCTGAAACAATAGCAACATCACCATAAAATAAAAAAAAATAAAAATAAAATTTAAAAAAAAAAACAGACAAAAAACCATGTCCAAAATGAACTGACACAAACAGACCCCATGGTAGTCATGGGGTAGAGCTTAACTTGTCTGAGACATAATGGTTATATTTTGGGGGTTGTTTTTGCTGTTGTTTGCCTGTTTATTTATATTGGGTGTTAAGTTTCTAGCTCTAATTTTTGAATTAAAAGTATGGCAAGCTTTTTTTCCTCTGATTGCAGAAAATGGGACTTCCTGGGTGAATAATAATAATTTTAAAAATCTGTATTTTACTATTTATTGTTTATCTTATCCTTGATTTTTTAAATTTTCACCGGCAAGTCTTTTAAATTTTTTTTGTATCTCCCCTATTTTTTTTACCACAAAGGTCCAGTTTAGTTTATCAAGCATCATTGTATTTTTCACTACATGATGCAGTAAAAGATGTCTAAAGGAGGTTAAAAGTTACTCAGTCAAACCAGAGCCACATGTAAGCATAGACTTTAATGCTGTCAGAATAAATTTGGGTTTTAGTTGTGTTAAGGCAATCAGCTTTATATGAGAGACATTTGATCATTTACTACACAAAAGAGTGCACGTAAAGCTTGATTTCTGGCTTCAGACTATGAATATTTTTGTTCCAGCTAAGATTTCTGCTTTATTTACTATTGCAAAGTTTACAATTATAATGTTAAGAACTGTTTTCAGCAGTTCAGTCTAAATTACAGTAGGTATTGCTTGGAATGAGCTTGCTTCATTTTGTTGTCAGCAAAGGCCTACAATTGATATGTTTAAATATGAAGCGTTTCAGTTGAAGTCTCTTTTAGAGAATAAACTTGCCTTCAGAGAAATGATTTAGGTTTGGGATTGTTTACTGTACTTGGATTAAAAACCTCTTGGGCCACTAAGAACTGTTTATTGCAATTCTGCCAGTGATAATTGGTATACATTTGAGAGATTATTTCAGAAATATTTATGGGACTGTCACAGGACAGCTATAAAACAGGACAAATGTGAAATCCAGTCAGCATCACCACTACCAAAATGATCTGCTGCAAGTTAGGTCTGAAATTTGCCAGGATCTAATAAAGCATCTCAATCTCACAATGTAGAACTAAGAAATTAATTCTCTAGGGTTTCATTTTAATGAGAAACCCATAATCATCAAGGTTGGAAGAGATCTTCTATATCCCCTAGTCCAGCCATCACCCCAGCACCACCATAATAACCTGCAACCCCTAAAAGTTGCAAAAACCTAAAGCTGCCAACATGAGAAGGTTGAGAAATATTCTGATAAATAGCTTTAGCAGAGGCTATGGGGGTGGGTGGGGTAATAAAGTTCTGTTTCCTCTCCTGATTAGGCCTTTGCTTCAGTGGAAGAAAACACCCATAAGACTCACAGTAATGTGGTGGGTTTTATAGTCTGTTAAACAACCAAAATATTCATATATATATATGTGTGTATGTTCTATGTGTATATGCCATATATACAAATTTGTGTGTGTGTATATATGTGTGTGCGTGTGTATATATATATATATATATATATATATATATATATATATATATATGCTTTCTCTTTCTCCTTCTCTCTCGTATCATATTTGATCAAAGCATCCCAGCCTGTCCAATGTAAATATATCTACTTTTTGCAGAACTGGAGGAAAATTCCTGGCTGGCAGCTGTGTTGCTGACATGAAGCCAAGCACTTACCTGCTGCAGCCAAGCTGGTGATGAAGAACACATGCTCTGTGTCACATCACAAAACATAACTGGAAGGGAAGGCAGACTGAATTCTGCATGTGGGCAAAACCCTTCTCCTCTCTGCTTCTCAAACATTGAAAATCTGATGATCCACTTCTTGAAGGTGTTTGTGAGCATGCTCAGGCATTTTGGGGATTATTCCATTAGTATATGTAATTTTCTTCCTATTTTTCAGTGGTAGAATGCCTCTTATTAAAGGAGCAGGAGATCTGGGATTAACCTCTGAATGTTACCTAACTAAATCAATAAAGGTTTTGTTTGCACAGACCTCAATAAGGCAGGGATTCCACCCTTGAGCACGGAAAAAGTTTCTTATTGAATATTCATTTATGATGTAGTGAATTGGAACTTCAAGCCGCCTATAAAGGAGCAGCCTGCTAACAAACAGTGCTGCTCTGGGCAAATTAAGTTGAACACTTGCATTCTGGGAGGTTTTGCAAAATGTTTATCTTTAGAAACAGCTTTAAAAAAATACTCAAGGCTATCAACCATGCTGGGATCAGCAATACGAAGAGGAATACAGATACCTGCAAACTGACTCCAGTTCTCTAAACAGGAGAAGGAGAAAAAAAACACATTGAAACTTTGATCTCTGCAACAGTGCAATGAGCTTCCTTTCTGTATTGTATGTGAATTTATAAATAAGACTCATTATTGACTGAGGGAAGTTGATGCAATTCTCCAAGAAATGGGTCTTGAGATAAGAGTTTTGGCTACTGTATCTTTTGCTGGGCTGCTTACCTTGCAGCATGGCAGTTAAACTACTCCAGCAGAAAGCCCTCGGGACAGTCGAGTTTCTGAAGGCTTATGGAAAACACAGACTGCAGGATTTCCAAGAATTGGTATAACAGACCCATTTCTATGTGGCAAAGTTATGTGCTTGAAGGAGTTGTAAATATTTAAACAGAAAGTGGGTTTAATTCTAGAGAAAGATAGAAAACTTTCAATTTTAAATGGATTATTCTGAATATGAAGAAAAGTCACGTTCATTGGGGTACTCGCTGACTCACAAGCAGTTTCCCAGAAGTCTTCTGGCTTTTAAACCTGTAGGGTCAGTCTTCAGAAAGAGGTCACAGAGCAGAGTGACTTCTGAGGGATCTCCACTGGATGGAAGGGACAGAACCTACCTTTTCCTGGTTCCTGTGTGACAACCTGCCCTGCATGAGGGGAGAAACTTGGCCTCAGTCCCTGCTTCTGGCACATGAACAGTGTTACATCCCTAAACATGAAGACACTCTAGTACCTGAGGAAAAAGAAACAAATGAAACACGTGGCAAATGCAAAACAGACAGCGCCCAAAGGCTTTGAAGTGTCAACACAAACAAGTATACATGTATATACGTGCATGTGTATGTGTATATAATGCACATAAATACATATGTATATAGATAAAGAATGAAAAAAACATTAACTTTCCAGCCTTATTTTTGCAACAAATGCATGATTGTTATGCCCATGGCTGGCACTGTGCACAACTCCCTGCAGTAAGATGAAGCTAACATTTCAAGTTTATTTCTTTGTAAAACAGGCTGAAGAGGCTGCTGGTCCAGAGTGAACAGGCATTGGATCCATGGGACTCAGCCAGGCAGGGATCACCAGTGAGGCTGCTGACTGGGCCAGTGGCAAACGAGGCCCTGCATCAAGGCACAATATTGCACCCACCTCCAGTTTTCTAAATTGTGTTAAAAAAATCACTGTGCTATGGGGGAATATTTAAGGGAAATAACTAGGGGAAATTTGGACGCATATTTGTGATAAATATTTATAACATGGGATATGTAGAATAGGTAATAATTCTTACCAGAATACAGACACCAAAGATATGCTTTTATTTAACATGGCATTTATAGTCTGTCTCCTGTATTTGGTGCTACTGCTATCCTCCCACCTCTCCTCTTATTCTAGAAGAAAAAAAAATAAAAATTAATTACTCCAAACACCCAGGCCTAAATCAGAAGTGATAAATGAAGTAATCAGCTCGATGCATCTAGTGAGCGATGAGCTCACATATTTTGACTTCAGGAGCTGATATCACTACATATCTACTCTCAATAAAATTGACTTCTCCTCTGATTAAACCTGTTCAACTAGTCCTGTTTATAATTTTTTAAAACACAGGAATTTAAATATTAATTAACTCTTTGAACTTAAATATCTATCTTTCTAATAACATGTTAAAATATATGTACTTAATGTATCCACTGTGGTTTAGGAAGATGAAGTGTTTCAACTGATTCAGATGTGGAGTTTACTTTTTAGGAGAGATTTCTTAAAACCAAACTGAAGCATGTGTGCATCAAGTTCAGCAATTCCAGAAGTATTTGTAGTAAGTGTAAGAGAAGGGCTTCAATATATGTCTGATCCTAGGCATTGTTCATTGCTTAACATTTAAAATCCTTGTTTCAAAAAATATCCACATAGATTTAGTTTTGTTAGAAGCAGTTTCAGTAAATGAATCAAGATGCTTCAGGGCAGAATTTGCATGTACAAGCCTACACCTCCCTCATCTCCACAAATCTCTCTTACCTTTCTTCCCTACATTTTACAGTCTGCCTATGTATATTCTGGCTGTGGCCTTATATACGGACCATTTACAGCACAACAACGAATTTATGTCCAGATCCTTGGTTAAGCACTGAGCATCCAACAGCTGGAAGAGAATTGCTGAAAGACACTGTCAATGTGAGAACTTTCAGTGACCCAGAACCTGGTGACAGAGAAGCAGCAAAGATAGATTCTTCAGAGTCTTCTCTTTGTCTCTCCCCAGTGTTCCTATTTACCAGGCAGGATGAGCTCAAGCCAAAACATGAATTATGGCAAGCAGAGCCTAATGGCACATTTCTCATTTAATTAAAGGAGAAAAGATAGTTAATAGGATTCCTAACCTAAACTATATTAAACACTGAATTCATGATGAATTCTGGCACTAGGCAGACTGCCAGTTTTCAGACACTTCTATGCTTAATTTTAAACTGCAGAACCATCCCTGATATTATTGCAATAGTTGTTCCCACCATGGATACCTCTGTAGCTTTTGAGTGCCACAAACCAGTCACAGGCATTCCCAAGGGTCAGTGATCTGAAGAAAAAAAAAAGTGACTTGGATATTAAAAAAAAAAACAACAAATTCTCTTAGGACCAATTCCCACACAATGTTTGTTTGTTCAGCACACAAAAGGAAACTGCACTTTGTTCTTCAAGAAAGCTGGTGGTGCTGCAGGCATTGTTACACTGACTGGGAGTCCCAGTACGGCAATTCAGATGGCTCACACGACATTTTCCCCAACCAGTGCAGAGCTGACCAGTCCACCAGTTCCAGAGAGCTTTGATGAGATTTTTGAGGCCAAAATGAGGCTGCTGTGCACACACTGCATCTGCCATTTTCATAAGCAGTAGGTGGCAGGATGCTGGTTTAAGATTAGTGTCGTTAAATACAGCATTAAGTACAAAAAGCAAAATCTTGGGTACGTGATACTAAACTGCATGAAATTGTTTCCCCCTGCCAGGCAGGATGGTCACGCTGCTGGAGCAAGCCCTTGTTTTGCTAGCCAGAAATGCACCTCAGTGATAACCTTACTGGAGCACACTCCCCTGCACAACAACAAAGACACTTCCTGCCCCTAAGTACTTTGCATTTATGCCAACAGGCAACATGACTCACTGCCTTTACTTTTAAATTGTGCTTTCCCTTCAAAATGTCTCTGGCTGACCTGGTCTGGATCCATCGCTCCTGCTACAGCAGCCAGGCCCATGGTGGTGCCCAAGTCCACCTGCTGGAACACCAGCAGCTCTTAACTGTGCATAATTTTCTGCTGCACTGGAGATATTTACCCTTTTTCTCACTTGTTTCATGAAGAAAAATCCATTGTTGTGTGGCTCAGAGGATTTTCCCTTAAAGCACTGGTGTTACTTGTCTCACACAGCCCTGGTGAGGGCACATGGCAGGAGGGCTTCGTGCTGCAAAGGCGATTGGGCAAGCAGGGCTGAAAACCACACCGCAGTCGAAAAGATGCCCGGCTCACTTGGTTACTTCTCTGTTCTCTTCCTCTCTGCTATATATAATGACATTTCTCAGAGCACATTTCCCTCAGTTACCACCTCTGCCGGCATTGCACCAGCCTTTGGTGAAGCTGTGGTGGCTGCAAAGCCATTTCCTGGACCTGCTGGGTTCAGGCTCTGGGGAGATGCAGCAGCCACCCCATCTTCACCTGCCACTTTGGCACTGAACACCACATGAGCTTTCAGCTGAAGGAGAGAGAAAAAGATAAAATCCAGGCAGAATTGCAGAGCAACTCCCAATGGCCAAAAAAGCCAGGGCTGCTTTTGCAGGCTGCAGCAGGCAAGGCCAAACAGAAATCAGGAGATCAGCACTGCATCTTCAAGCCTTGCTTCAAAGCTGGTGTTTTACAGCATTTTAAAGTTTGAAGGAACATTGTTTTGGGGTTTTGTTTTCTGTGCATAAATCAGCATCACTTGGCTTGAAAATATGTTTTTCAGAAACACCTTAATATTCAGACCACTAAAGCCAGTTTGTAGACAGCTATTGATCCAGTATCTCTCATGGTTCCCCCTTTCCCCTGCAGCCCTCACTTCAAAAAGGTCTATTTCATAAATGCATAAAATCTGGGGAGGCTTCTCTCATTCCTTCAAAAGAAAACCTCAGGGAAAGGCCTTTCTGCATATCCTTTCTTGCCTACATATTTACATTTCAGTGAAGGAACTGTGCAGGTCACCCAAACTGCAAACTTTGCCAGTGACGCTGCGGCTCTGCTGTTCACTTGAAACCCAGTTTTGCTTTCAAGTTCAAAATGAAATGCTTTTCTCTTCCTGCACACAGCATCTAAGTGCTCCTTGAGCCTTCTGAGGCGCGGCACGTTTCCTTTGCTGGGAGAGGGGAATTTCCTCTTTTCGAAGCATCAAATCCCTCTCCACACCGCAGGCTATCCCTGGTAACTGTATACAACCTCTCAGAAAACTGGAATGTGTGAAATACCACTTGTTTGGCCACTTCGTATTTATTCAGTTACTTTGTTCATTAATTGCCTTGTCTAAATTTTCCTTTCCTTGCAGGGGCGTGGATAAGGAGTTAAAATCATCACTTTTAAGACCAAAGGGAGCCCAGTTTCTGTTTTGCTTCCCTCCATGCTCCCCAGGTGTCTATAACTCAGCACCAAATATTTCCCCTGACTTCCCTTTGCAAAATGAGAGCCCTGCTAGTCTTTAGAGACTTATGCCTATTCATCCTCTTTCTTCTGCCTTATTTTTATTAGCATGGTAGAGCTGTTTCGGCTTTGCCATAGCTTTTTATGTGCAGGCAAACAGACAAAGTGTCACAGCTACCAAAGGGCCTGGGAGGAATGGGATCATAGGCTGGAGAGAAGTTGTCTATAACTTAATAGTTAAAACAAATCAGAGTTTACAGGCTTATGAACATGCAAGAAACTGTTTATAGATACATAAGAAACCTGTAACTGCAAATTTATCTCATTATATAGGCTATATATTGCAAATAATCCCCAGTATATTACTGCTATAGAATTCATAATGATACAGTTATGCAGAGTAATGTAATTTATAATATAAAATCCCCATGTGCTATATATATGCGTGAGTACAATAGAAGCACTTTTAAAATTTTAAAATGCAAAATTTATATGGTAAAGATAGCTATGAGGCTTCTCTGAAATTCCTGAAAGTACTTTTTACTTGAAATCTGCTCAACCCTCTTAAAATCTAGTTTATAGTTTCAACACATTCAATGTGTAAGAAGTTTGCCTGTAAGTGTTTCCAGAAGCCATGTGTTTGAGCCTTATTGTTTTGTTTCTCAGACAGGAAAAGTATTGTATCCCTGGCATCCTGAGCAGCTGCTCCAGGGAGAGCAATTCTGAGATTCAGTCTTCAGCCATGCTGCCTGTCTCAGCAATTTCTCCTAAGCTCCTGCAAATTACCCCATTTGAGAACATGGCACGGTGCAAATGTGAAACAAAACACAAAAAGAAAGGGGCTAAAAAAAAAGGCAGGAAAAAAAGAGGAGAAAGGAAAAAAGAAAAAAAAAGAAAGTAAGAAAAGAGAAGGGGGGAGAAGCACTTCAAGCTTCTGATTTTAATCTATTTGGTTTCTTTCATTACTTGTTTTCATATTTCTTCCCACCTCTCATTATCCCATTACAAAGCAGCAAAACTTGCCGAACATCTACGCTAGTGGCACAGGAGCAGAGCTTTGATGTTGTGCTCTGGATATGTGTAGCTTCATGTGAGGAGCAAAACAAACCCTCAGCCATTCCTGCTCCCCAGATTTCATGCTCAGGGTGTGAGTGCTGGGCTGCATGGCACAGCAGGGTCACAGGGAGGGAGGAAGCAGCGCTGTGCCCTTCTCAGAGCAGCGTTACTGCAGTGACACCACAAGCATACAGACCAGTTTCCAACCTAAAGTAATGAGGGGCTTAGATGTGGCACCAGCCCCACAAGTTAGAGATTATTTTTTTTTTTTAATGCAAACTGTTACCTCAAAGTAGAAATAACTTTTAGAGACATTCTTGAAGACACCACAGACACCAAGATCATGGCAAGCTGCCTCTGGGCTTCGCCTAATGGAGTCAGGGTGATTTCCTGCAGGACCATCCAGATGGGGGGAAAACTGGACAAGGCAGAGAGGAGAAACTCTATAATGAATTAGACATCTTTTGCACAAAACACAGCTACTTTATTCACAGCTGTGGTACCCTTGCAATCTAGTCTACGCTGTATTTGCTCTCCGGTATACAGGATACAGAACAAAATAATTTTAAAATAGCAGGGGTAAAATTAACAATTACACAGATCAATTAGGAAGAATCTGGTTTTGGTAATGAGAGTAAGACCTCCACCTAAACTGGTGGAAGCTGAAGTGCTGTGCTGGTGAGATATATGGGAGCATTATCCATAGCCAACTGGACATCAAGGCTGTGGGCTATGCCATGCCTCACTGGAATTACTATAATTCCACATTCCTTTGGAATACGTAATTCAACTGCTGTAGTTTGTGTGTGATTGCCACTGAGCAGATCCCAAACAGCCCCCTTCCCTGTTTCCTTTATGTGCCTACACCGAGGGCCTGCCTTGGTGACCTGGTGACATTGGCTGCCACAGGCTGGCAGCTTGTTTCAGGGATGAGCAGCCCACAGAATGTTCATGGCATGGAAGGAAAAGGCACGCACAAGTTATCCTGGTTTCTTCCCTCCATTCAAAGTTGCACCTCCCAGCTGTCCCCTGCAGGTTGTTACAGGGTTCTGGCTCTGAACTGGCACTCACTAGGTTTAGGGGAGGATCCATCTTACTGCTGCCACAGCCAGCTCTTCCTCTCCTGTGCTTTTTGAGGCCCCTTGGAAAAGCTTTCACAGGAACAGAAGAAAGAAGGGCAACCCTTACACCACAGTTCACTTGTCCTGATATCTGGACAACCCCGTGACTTGTTGGGACTTGAAAAAAAAAACCACAAAAACAAAACAAAACAAACCCCACACAAAACAATCAATCAAACAAAAAAATTCTTCTGTTTCACGAGCTTGATTTTTTTTTTTTTCCAGGAAACAAAGTTTCCTCTACATTTTAGCTGTTGAAATTGTAGCAGCAAATTCCATCGGTAACAGCTTTGGTGGATGTTGAAACTCTCCCTTCAAAGAGCTTTCATTACTAAAGCTTGTGATGCCTTGGGAAGGTTGACCTGAAACAGAGACTGGACAGAACAAGAGAATAAAGTGGATAAAGGGGATATTTATCACAGGATAAAACCCAACAAATTCAGGGACTGCAGAACCAGAATTGGGTGACTTCATGATGTGATTTCTGAACCTGCATCTACTGCCCTCTCAATATATGTAATTTTTTTATCTCTTGAGGAAGACATCTGAAAGCCACCCCAAGTGCAACTTGAGGCAGACAGACAGAGGTAAACCTATTTTTCCACATTCTGCCTGAAAAAGAGGATTTATTTGTTGTGTACATCTAACAAGCTGATGATACAGCCCTGGTATGAGCTGAGAAATGTTGCTCTGTGCCGGTGCTATTAATATATTATTAACTGAAGGAAACCTCTCACTATTAAAATGGCCACAGTTTGCTCTTTTCAAATGCCCGTCTGGGGATCAGAGATGTTCTCCGAGGGTTTTTGTGTCCAACACCAGCATTTTGCAATAGCCTCCAGGTCTCATGAGGTTGGCCAAGGCTGTGCAAGTGAGTTCCCTTCATTCTTGGATTCACTCCTCTCATTAAAAATCTATCTGAATCAGCAATTTACGTGTGTGTGCACGAAGCCAGCCTGTAAAGATCAGGGCTGTGGGCAGGGTTTGCATCATTAGCAGCCCTCTCTGATGGAGGACCACACAGTACTGAGAGAGTTCAAGGTAAATTACACTTTTCTCAGCAAAACCCACATCCACAGCAACCTCACGCACAAAACCGGAGAGGATAACACTCTCAGAGCACAACAGACCATTTACCAGACCCTCCTTGCACCATGAACGTGTGGTTTCTGGTTTGACTGCAATTAGACCAGGGGAAAGCCAAGCAATCAGTGCAGGCTGTGACCTCTCACACTAGGTGTGTGTTACACACATGGCAATTAGCATGCTAATTATCTGTGAGGAAAACTGCTGTAAGGGCGTCCCACCCTGCCTTCTCCTGGGAAGAGGAGAATACTTGCTAGACACAAGGTATCTCACAGTATTCAATTTTTTTTTTTCTCTTTTCAGTGAAGGTGGAAGCCTCTGCTTCGTAGACGTAGCAGTGAACAAGAGGCTTGAGTTTCTTAATTTTCCTCTGTGTTTTCCTCAGCCATTGGCAGATCATCCAGGACTCATTGGCTGAGAATGGCAGCACTTCCTTGCAAAGCAGTTTGACCTGGCTGCCACCAAGGCATGGCCTGGGGTGCACTCCCTGCAGTGGTCTCCTGATGCACCCCTGGGCTTGAGTCCAAAGCCAGAAGCCTGAGAGAGAATGTGTGTGTGTGTGGTGGGTGTGTTTGGCAGCCAGGGCTTGTGCTGCCTTCCCCAGCACACAGCTGTGACCTTGTCCTGGCCTGTTTTAGATGTTGTAATTGGGCTTATGCCCCGCTTAGCTGAGTAAAACCAAGTCTGATTTACAAGACGTGAGTCTTTAACAAGCTGTACAAAAAATATACCAAGGCTGAGAAACTGCTCATCCCTGCTCCTTCTCCCTTCCCACCCTTGTTTGTGGAAAATAACTTAGAGTATAAAATCTTGCCCTGATGTTCTTCCATGGTCTGTTCCTTCCCCACCTGTACTTGATGCTGCTTAGAGGCCTCCAAGACCAAAGCCTACATTTGCTGTGCCACAAGACTGGTGTGTTATTTGCTCTATGGTACTTCTGCAACATGGTTTTAATGACCTGAAATGCAGAAATATTTCCCTACCATTTTACAAGAGTAATTTTGGTCTGTGGTGATAAAAGGTACCAGTTTTTATCTGTGATTTCAGCATTGTGAGGTTCGCTGTTTGTACATAGGCTAATGCACATGTGAAGATGCTGAGCAGCACGGAAAGGATTGGTCTTGTGCTTACTGGATCCACCCTCAGCTTCCACACAGTGCCAAAAGCAGGGAAGGCTGCTTTGATTGGCAAATTGGAGGAGCTAATTGGCACACTCTTTCGCCAGGAAACAGCATCCAGCTCAGAACAGCATGCTTTGAACAAGCAGATGAATTTTTATCTGGAGAGAGTCCATGAAAACACCAACCTTGAGGACCCCGAGGGAGCAGATCTCAGCAGAAGCTGTGGGTGCCGCACAAATCAAAAGGTGCAGCCTAAACACACAAGACTCTGCTCCTTTTGAGCCCAGGAGGCTCCAAGGGAATCGGTTGTTGTGAAGCCAATGCAACCCCCCCCGGCAGCATCGCTGCCCCCACAAAGCCATCCCGACACCGCTGTGACCTACATTGCTCTTCCCAGCCGCGCTCCAGCTCCAGCGCGTTCTGCAGGATGAGCACAGCCCTCGCCTCTCGCAGCACCAACAGCCAACACAGCATCATTAGTGGGTCTGGCAGCCCACAGAGCAATAATGGCAGGCATTATGAAGCAGCCACAGCCATGACAGGCTCAGGGGGCAGTGCCATAATCAAGGGAACGTATAGATAAGAACAATAATAGCATACGGGAACTCAGAGGACGATAACAAGAGGGTTATTAAAATGTGCTTTGAGGAGTAGAAGGATCAGCTCAGAGAGGAGGGAATCAAACTGGCATTTCTTTCAATACAAGTTCAATCTCAGCTATAATCCATATGTTCAGGGCTAGCTCCAATTCAGACTACCAACAGGCACATACATACCCCACTGCTTCATGTGTGGAATTGAGCTAGAGCACTTCAGACCTCAGCTGCACCAGAAATATTTTTAAATGTGGATTTATATAAAGTTCTGAAATTATTCAGGAGTAAATTTTTCTCTAGGAGGTTTTTGTGTTGCCAGGCAAAAATGCAGGAATCATTCTGATTAAACCTTAGACTCAGGGGAAAGAATTATGATTTAAATTTTGATTATTGAAACATATATAAGAAATTTTTAAAGCATTGACAGCGTTCAGAAAATTAAAATTTTTAACATACTAGAAGCTACACATGAAAAAGCAGTAGCATCCCTTTAACATTATACCTGTGGCCTCATCAGCTGCACTTGGTGGCAACTTGTGCATATTTTGATTTTGGGGTGAGATTCAGCATTTTATGCTAAGCCCTAAAGCCTGCCAGGTTTTATTGTATCCCATTTGCTGTGGGATACTTCTAGACAAACATGCAGCAGAGTAGCATCAGTCCTAGAAGAACCTGCCTTACCAAAAAGGAACAGAGGCTAGCTCCTGTGATTTTCTGGGTGGAGGCACACCCATAGCAAGGTCATTTGCTGCTTGCTTTCCTCCCCTTCCCCAAAATAAACAGCACGCCCTTCAATGTCACAGGATTTAAATTCCTGTAGTTCCAACAACCAGGGCAGGACCTTCCCAGAAACAGGATCCAAAGCACAGCTAACCTGAGGTACTGGCACCAACTGTACCTCCAGGACTCCCCATCCATTTCTCCCTCTGGCCTGCGGGAATTCAGAGCCTCTTCCCCAGCACTCGGATGAGCAAGGAGAGCTTTACTGCTGAAAAGCAAAAGAGACGGTGACTATGGAGGCGGCGATTGAGGTTCAGCGAGAGTTCACGGCTGAAGTTTGCAGGAGGGGCCGGGCGCGGAGCGCGGCTCAGCCCCGCTCGGCAGGAAATGCGTTCGCCGGGGCTGCCGCGCTGAGCGCCGTCCGCGCCCGGGGCGAAGCTCCGCAGCGACTTCATTCGGCCCTTGCTGGCACCCGGGACAAGCTGGTGGCACCTGAGAGGTGTGGGGCAAGCGGCCAGGGCTTTTGCTCGGGTTTTTGTTGGGCCTTTTTGGTGCTGTGGCCGATGACGGCGCTGGCAGCGGCCGTCCCTGCGCCTCCGATGGTTTCCTGTGCGCTGCCGCAGATTTCGCTCTGGTCCTGCTCGCCCCGCAGCGAGGGGCTTTCCAAACAAAGGGAAGTTTCGGTAATCTGTCGGGAATCAACCCCCCCAGATGGCACGGCAAGAGTTTTTAAAAAGGAATATATTGGATTATTTAGGTCAGCGTTAAGCTGCTTTATGCGTCTTGTTCTGTTCCTGAACAGATCTTGTTGTAGTGTTCCCAAAGTGTAATACACTGTTATCAGAGCATCGGTCCTGTTGAGTTGCCTCAATGAAAACCTCAGACACGGCTCAGACAAAAATTGCTCTCTATTAAAATAGTCTGAGTTGTGCTGGGTTTATGCTGTTGCAGCTTTGAAACATAACACCGAAACCACTTGGTTTGCAGCGCACAATAGGCTTCATAAAGGTCCAGCAGTACTTTGCTGTGTCACTTCTCTCTTGTTTCCTGCTGTAGAGGATAAATTACATGTACAAATGGCTCTTGAAACTCTGCAGAAAAAAGGTAAATGGTATTGTCGTGCAGTGGAGTAATAGGCCCATCCAGCTAATTTAATGTTTCACTGTATAATTACAAAACATAGGTAGATATCTCCTGTAGAGATCTGAAACACTGAACCCAAAGAGCATCTGTGCAGGTCTACCATGCCAAGTTAAAGTTTTCCCAGGGGAAAAACATTTATTTCAGATGATTGCTTCCCCCACCCCGTCTTTTTTTGTAATTACTTATTTACTACTATAATAATTACTTATTATTTAAAATATATTTAATGCCATTTTAGATAAAATATTCAGCTTGAAACCAAACATATAATTTGGGTCTTCAAAGACAGCAGTACCAGACTGCTGCTTTGAATTATACCATAAAATGAGCTACAAGGATTTTTAAGCTTCTATTACAGTTGTTTCTCATTTACCAGTGATTTTGCATATAAAGAGGTGTGTTAACTGAACTGAATGCATCAAATGCATCTTTTTACATCAGCAGTGAGTCCCTTTTGCTTTAAAAGCAGACACAGTGTTCTTTCACATGACATGTGAGATTCAGATGACTCCATATCTTTTCTAGTGGGGACCCTTGGGGGTGAACAAAGCAGAGTTTTTCTTGTTTAGTTCAAATCACTGAATATTTGTCTCCAAAGTGATTTCTTTCAGCATTTAAAACAAGGTCTGTCCCTAGTGGTGAAGGACAATTCCCCAAGCTTGCATGGTGTTTGATGGGTTTTCACAGGAATCTCAATTTGAGTGCAATCTGCTTCACATCCGTTCTCTCTTCCACACATCCGCGTCAGCGACTTAGGGTGACCTCAGAGAGGCTGCACGCATCTGGATGAGTGCCAGGGAAACACTTACACAGCTGGAGACGTGCTCGGGACCCTTCAGTCCCTCCTCTTGCTTGCATTGCTCCTGGGATATAATCCTTCCTTGGACAGTATCCCAGTGAAGAACTTTGAAATTAACCAGCCTGACTAGGGAAACACAGATGCTGTTTTTCATTTGTGACACACCTCAAATAAAAGTGACTTCAGCTGGGCTGAGATGTTCTAGCACTGACATTGATTCAAGGAAAGCAAATCCTTAAAGTAAATAAGAATCAGTGGGTTTAGTCCATGATATTTAAAGAATCGAACTCGTAAAGTGGATTGCAGGGAAACTCCAGCTGGAACAAACCCAGGCCTCATCTAACCTTCATCTCAAAACAAGGTCAGCTGTAAGGTCAGGCCTGCTCACTCAGAGCTTTAAATGTCCCTGATATGGCATTTAAATAGGTCAGCAGAACATTCCTTAGTGCGTGTGCTAACACCCAGCAGTCCCACCCTGCATCACATCACTGCAAACGCTGCAGTTGTTAACCTTGCCAGCAGATGCCACTGCAGGAAATTTGTTACAAAAATACATAAAGCAGTCAAGATTAAGACTTTCTGTTACTTGGTACGTCACAGTACCTACCCAGCAGCTTTCCAGAATTGCTTAAATCAAAAGCTGATGATTGGAAAAAAACGTGTAAGTTCTGTACCACTGTCCCCCCTCTCAGGGGACTGAGTTCTCTTGGGTTTGGTGCAGAAATCACAGCATGGCAAAGAGTGAAGGTACTGCAGAAAGTCTGGATGTGACAGATGCTGGTCACTGCATTTAACTCCCTCTGGCAGATGCCAGATGGACAATGAGGGTCACAACAAACACCTCAAGAAACAGCCACACTTGGAACACCCTGCCCAATGTGCTGCCTGAATCCTTGGAGACCTGCTGGTGCTCAGGCAGCCTGAAGTATCACAGAACCATGGAATAAGCTGAGTTGGAAGGTATCCATCAGGATCATTGAGTCCAGGTCCTGGTCCTGCACAGGACATCCCAAGAATCCCATCCTGTCTCTCAGCTCCTTCCATAAGGAAGGGACTGGGAAAGGGCTTGGGGTTTTTTGTTAGCTTCTTTCTGAAGTTTCACTGTGAGCTGCTGGCTCTTGATACAAGAAACCTGGCCAGGCACACGCATGGAAATCCAGCAATCAGCAGGCACCAGCAGCCACATCTGGGGAAGATCAGACTCTGCCTCTGCTGGAGCATTTTCCAGGTGAGGCTCTCAGTCTCTGGACATCCTGACACTGCTCAGAGCAGGAAAGAGCAGCACTGCTGCCAGTTAACTGTCCAGACAATGCATGTCTGTCCCTGAAGAGGTTGTGGGAGAGTGGTGGAAGAACCCATCTGCTTTTCTTGGCCTACATTCTGGCGGGAGACAGACACTCAGTGACAGGAGGAGCCCAGCTGCTGGAGCACTCCTGCCAGCTCAGCAGCCTGAGAAGCCTTGATAAGGCTCAAAACACCGCGTGGGGCTTGGCAGTGGTGCCCTGTGACTTATCCAGGCAGCAGCTCACTCCAGCAGCCAGGCAGGAATCACCACACCCCAGCCTCCCCCAGCTGCAGCAGCACCTCGGCTTTAAAATAATTAAGGGATCACTGCTTCTGAGGAGAGTGGTGCTGAGCACAGGAAGGCAAGAAAACTTACCTTAGAATGGGAAACCCACCTTAGGAAAGGGAACAAGATGGACCCTTAAACACCAAGGTGTTCACACAGTTCCTGGACATCCTCTGAACTGAGGGAGCCTACCAGCTTCTGAAAGAGGTGGAGAGGGACACAGGAGAGAAGCACTCACCTCCCAGCAGAAAATACTACCCCAGACTCCTGGATTTTTCAGAAGGGAATTTCTCTGCAGGTGCATCCTCAGGAGACCACTCCTTGTGTAATGAGCCTCTTTTCCTTTGTAATCTCACTGATCTCAAGTTAAATGATGAAAACCTCCTTACAGCAGCACCCAGACCGCCCACCAGCAGCACAGCAGTCAGGGAAGTGGAACAAATTCCTTGGGATAAAAAAGAGCCCAAAGGCTCTTCTTGAGCAAGTAAGGCCCCCCTACTGTCAAGCCACAGTCTGAGCCAGATGAAGCCTTCATCCTCTGGAGTTGCTGTTTCTCACCAGTGCTTTGTCTAGGCTGGGCAGAGTTTAGAGTTGGAGGCCTAACCACGATGGCAAAGCTGAGCTGGTGCCAGTTCCTCTTGGAGCTGTAGGTTCCCTTTAGGGCTACCAGCATGACCCTTGGCATCTATAGCTCATGGCTTTTTTCCTGTTTCTGAGATGATTTCTTCCAGTCACAGGAGAAGAGGATGTCTCCTTTCCCTCAGCACTGCTCCCGAGCTACTCCCCCATCACCCCATGATCCGAGCAGACTTTTAGGCAGATGAAGATGGCATCTGTTCTGCAGCAAGGTGTAACCCCCCCAACACACCCCACTGTGTAGTAGCACCAACATTCATCTAACAAATATTTCCAGGCTCTTGTCAGCAACAACTCTCACTTTACCAACTCCCCAAAGCCTTTTTGCCCTACCAGCCTCAAACTCCACTGGCCATGGGATGGTACCAGCTGTACATCTCTATTCTGAATACATGGGCAGGGTTAGGAGCTCACAAGACCATTTTCTGCTTACTTTGATTAACTGTGTGTTTGTGGCATACAAAAATGTTGCCTCATGGCAGGAAATAAACCACAGAAACATTTCCTTTTCCTTCTGTCTTGAAATTTTAGCAGCGGGTTTTGGGCTCAGCCCCTTAGAAATGCAGAAGTGTCACTCTCAGGTTTGTGCTAGAAGGTAAAATGCATATTTTTTTCACTGGGTGATTATCTGAAAAATGGGTATTTTTGCCCTTAAGAAAATTCTACCTGAACGTAACACTAGTAGCTGAGGTCAAGAGCCACTCAGTTACTGGAGTAAAACAAAAGAAACAGAAGAATCATTTAATAAAAATCCCTTAGAAGAATGAATGCACTTGAGCAAAGCCATCACTGACATGCACCAACTGCACATTTGGCAGAACTGAAGCAGCAGATGCAGATTTTCCCTTTACCCCCAAAACTACTGGTGTTTGACGAAGCCCTACCATCACCACTTTCTGCTTTAGCAGTTCTTTTGGAACATGACACACTATCTCAAAAGAAATTTTGGTCCATGGGCAAAGCACACTAAACACGCAGAGTATGTCTGTCTGTCCACAAACATGAAGTTCTGTCATCTGCATCCTTTTTGCACTTGGAAAAACGTGTAAATTGTTACTTGTGGGCTTAAGTAAGAGTTCAGATTTATGGATTAAAAGCCTGTCATGAATTAAATTGCTTTGCTAGACTAAGAAAATAGATGCTGATGCAAGTAGAAGAAATACCACAAATTTCTTGTGATATTCCCTATGTAGTTTGCTAGGAATATTTAACCTGAGTATGGAAAATTCCTTTTAAATAGGAGTTCTCGCACAAGCAAAGCTTTGGTTTTGAATGAGAAAAAGAGGATCAGATCCTCTAATCAAAATCTATTGTTTTGTGTTCTTGCATGGATTTTCTTTGGACAAAAGTAACAGAAATTTGGGGTGTGGATGGATCACGCAGGGAAACTCCACTCATTTCCACTCTTCTCTATGAAAAGCACACCATAAGACAGAGAGGCTGGGAAGCTACAGTGATATTAATCATTTCTTGTAAGAAAAAAATAAAAAGGAAGACATTTTCCTTATTCCTGTCTTGGTCCAACACTCAGTGATCCTTTTGTCTCTGTATCCCACACAGACTGCAATCTCAACAATCCCATTATATCCTGGGATCTTGGAAAGACCTTTGATCAATTTTTTGTTTTAAACAGAATCTCGTATGTTTGGGAACAGAGGTCATACACAGGAACATTTTGACCTAATGGGCCAATTGTATTTTTCCTGAAGCTGCTAGAGTGTAAACACACACACATTACAATTTATACCTTGGTTCTCACAGACTGGATTTTTCTTCTTCATTGGCTCCAGCTATTTTACACTTCTCCCATCACACGGCACAATACTGAGTATTGTTAACTGGAAGGGAACCACCCTGCCATTGGCTCCTGCTGCTGCCTTTGCAGGGGGATTTCCCAGCAACAATTTACTTCCCAATACACAATCACCTGAGCAACACTCCAGACTGGGCATTCCTGAGGGTTCCATTGGATTTTACTTTTAAGTTGTATCCTTGATACTGAAGTACTTGGGGGTTTGCACTACTGTGCCCTGAGGCATTTTTTCTTGCCAGGTATTTTTCCTTCTTGTCCAATGGCAAAGAGCATTATGCCAAGCAGCACAGTCTACACCACTTGCCTCCTCCCCTTCATAGCTCCAGACACTATTCTGCCATTCATTCCAGCATCATGGTTTTTGGATAACAACTGAAGAAGATCCCGTTGTGGTGGGAAGAGAATGAACACACCATTAACACAGGATTAATAAGGCCCCAGTAAACTCCCAGGGAGGAACAGGTCTTCTGGAACCTAACCTAAACTTATTAGCCAATAACCCAAATCTCTTTGGCCAAGTGTCACAGTTTAAGCTCAGCTGTCAACTAAGTACCACCACACAGCTGCTTGCTCATTCCTCCCCCAGTGGGGATGGGAATCAGGAAAAGAAAATGTAAAAGCACCTAAACTCACGGGTTGAGGTAAGAACAGTTTAATAATTGATAGTACTACTACTACTAATAGAGAGAGAAACAATCCCCAAAGGAAACAAGCGATGCATAACACAGCTCAGGCTCTGCCAGGAGCTGAGGAGAACCTTCTCAACAGGCAAGTGAGAGGATGCTGAGGGAGAAGGTTTAGGAAGCCTGGAGGAAAAACATGAATCCATATCCATGTGTCTACCTTTAAAGATGCATTTAAGCTTTAAAAGACCACTAACAGTTTGGACAGTCACACCCTGTCTCTTCCAAAGCTGTTTTAAGACTAAAATCACCTAATGGAAATTGTTCTCCAGATTTGGAAGGAAACAGTTCCATTAACAGTTCAGTGATGCTTC
This sequence comes from Cettia cetti, assembly GCA_013401135.1. NCBI lineage: Eukaryota > Metazoa > Chordata > Aves > Passeriformes > Sylviidae > Cettia > Cettia cetti. The sequence goes on from VZUI01041679.1 coordinate 21,265, forward strand.
AGCTGCTCCAAAGGGAAGAACTGAAATTAACTGGAACACGAATCTATATGCAGTTCACAAAATACAAAAAGACTGTTTCTAAGTCACAGTTTGCAATTCAGAATCTCAGTCTGGCTGTTGTGCATCTGTGCAGCACTACAATGAAGTTTTCCTCTGTGAGCATTAGCTTTTACAATTACATTAAAAATCCCCTCTAAGATAATTTTGTAATGGGAGCATTTTCGTTTTCATTCCCTTTAAAGCAGACCTGTAGCCATTTCTGAAATTCTAGTGAGGAACCTCTCCCTAAAAAGCAGTTTTCCTTACCTGTTGCAAATTTAGTGCTACTGAAACTCAGTACCAGAACTCAAACTTCCCTCAAGGCTTGCAATATCTGCATCATCCTGCAATACCAGCTCCAAACTGCACTAGGTGCCGATTCCATACAGCTTCTTGCTCAAAAAGGAGCCCGTACTTGTCAGTAATTGCTGTTTATTTTTCCAATATCTCTACCTCAGCTATTCAGCAGATCACCAGTAAAAAAAAAAAAAAAAAGTGCCATTTCCTGCAATTCACCTTATATTTTAGTGCTACTAGATTGTAGTAACTACAAGACAATTACATCTGCTGGCTGGGAACATTTCAGACTAAAAACCCCAAACTGGTATTGACTTCAGAGAAGCTGAGAATACTCAGGACTTGAACATATGCAATGTTTTTCTTCCTGATAGCTGAAAGCATACAGGGAAACTTTCACGGTTTGGTAAACAAAGGCCAAACCCTTTTGCCTTTAGAGTAATGTAGAAGGTAAATTTGGTATTTTTATTGACTTATTTGCTCTAAAGGTTGCAGGCTGACACTGAGGAAGAGCAATGACTTCATGGCAATGAAGCTGTCCTTCAGCAGATACGTAAAATGTAATTATTACACAACAAAAAAGCCCATATTTCCTGGTGGTGCTCAGGGCCAGGCTGTGCTGGATCCTGCAGGGCTCAGCCCCCAAGCTATGCCCCTGCCAGGCTCTGCCTTCAAACCTGAACTCATTTCCCTTTATGCTAGTCAAATATGTAAAAGGCATGATTATGGTTATGTAGTTCACCTCTAATGAAAAAATAAAGGTATAGAAGTGAAAAATAATGCAGCAGTGATTTTGAAGTGCTCATTCCCCTTCTGTTATCCTCCTCTGGCTTTTCTCACACACAATGCTCGAGAACACACAAAAATCAGATGCTCCAATCAACATTAATTGCTTTGACTATGCCAAGTGTGTCACTATCTCTGAAGCCTTTTTGCAACTCTACTCCTTAATTTTCAAGGAAGGAATTTGCATTTTTGGCTGTCAGAATCCCTTCTTCTGGAGTCCTCTCATTTGCCTGCCATTGCTATGGAATTGTGAATTCTATACCTGCTTGCCCTGAAGGTGCAGTACCCCAATTCATTCCTAAGTTAACCAATAAATTGCAGAACTGTCACATTTTCAGCTTGCAAGTTATTTTGTAAAAGTCCTCAATGAGTGCTTTTATTTTTTTTTAAGTAATTTATTTAAAGAGTACTTGAAAGCTGTCACTGGTATGCAGTGTGTTCCCTTTCCTTGTATTTTGAGATCTATGTGGGCATGTGACCTTGTGAAGATTTGGTGTAAGTTTGCCACCACAGCTTCACAAAAGCTCTCCTGACTCCACAATACCTGAGAAGAGCATTAAAATCTCTGAAGGATTTTGTTTCCCCTCATCAAACAGAACAACCAAAGCAGATTTCAAGGCCTCACTCAGCAATGCTGCCTCCAAAAATGTCTCACTTTGAGCACACATTGAGCTGCCAGCTTAGGGAGATACCCCAATCTCTAGCTTTGTTGAGCATCACTTACACATCTCTTTAATAACAGGATTTAGGGTGAAAACAAAAGAAAAAAGGTGACAAGTGGTGGATTTCCTTTCTCTGCTGGATGAAGGCCTCCTGATCATCAGACAAAGCTGTGCTTCCATGGCTGACTGCACCCTCCCTTTGAAGACAGTCACATCTGGCACTGCCCCTCCCACGTCCCTGAAATTCCAGTGTCCAACAGGACCGAACTCCTCAGCTTCCCACTGCTCCTGGGCAGGGTGGTCACCTCCTCCTCACTTCACTGAGTCATGGAACAGCCAATCTCAGTTTCCTGAGTGCCTAATGCCTACTTCACTTCACTTTTGGGAGGTGGAACACATAAACTGACCCTGTGACTGAGACATTCACTCCCATACAGCTATTAACACTGAAAGTAAGAGTAGGATATAAAAAGGTTCTCACCTCTGAGAATCCAAACATTGGCTGCATTTCTGTCATCATTCACTCTGAACATGGGCAAGGATTTTTCACTTGCCCCATAAACTCCTTGAGAAACCAATTCCATCAGCACTGGACTCCCTAGACCCCTCTCTGCCTCCTACACTGCAGTGTCAACCTGTGGGACTGAGAGCCAAGCAGAGCTTTTCTCACTAGTGGAGCAAGGATTACTGAGCACACTGTTGATGCTCACGTTTGAAGAATTGGCCTGGCACTGGTAGAGAGAAAGATTGCAGCCGAAAAGCCATGGAAAATTCTGTTTCTCCAACCACAAGGCATCCTGACAGTGACAGACACCCCTAGATTCAGTCAGGAGGCATTTATGAGTGTGTCTGCACCCCCCCTTTTCCTCAGGGGGGCTTTTGGGGCTGGTTCTGCAGCATCACAGGACTCACCCAGCTCTGCAGGGTCTAACGGGTTTCACAGTAACAGGGCTGGGGAAAAAAAAAAGTCAAGTAGCAGAAAACTTACCTTCAACACTGAGGTTTGTTTTTTTTTCTTTAACTTACTAGCCTTACAGTGATGAGCAAGCAGCCTTCAGACCACCCAGAAAGCCACCCCTCCTGACTACCTCAATTTGCGGATTCCACCAGCATCCAGAGTAGGTTTAAAAGCTGTTTGTGTTTTCAAGCCTCCTGCAGCCCTGTTCATTCCAGCAGCATCCTTCCCTGCAGGAAGCCTGAACACTTCCAGAATCCCTTACACTTCTCTTCCTGTACCCAATTCCTCACTACTTTTTTTTTCCCCTCTGCCTGTGTCAGCAGGACAATTCCAGAGACACTGCAAGGAAAAGCAGTACAGCACACTTATGGCACATTAGCACAGGCAGCTGATGTTGTTCAGGGATAGTTGGGGACTTAAGTGGCTCCAGCTGGTTGGTGATAAGAAGTTAAACATCAGATGATGATGGGAGATTCCTTCCAACTCTACTATGCTTGAGCAGCTGAGGGAGAGACCTGCAGTCACAAAGAGAAGTGAAAATGTCACACAGGTGATGGCTCCAAAACAGGCTGAGAAGGGAGGAGAAGGCAGTGCCCATCGCTGAGTAACAATGATGGCAAAATCACCCATCTCAGAGAAAATGTCAGCTTGGAGCTGCCACAGCCAGAGCAGCAGCACAGCCCAGGAGCAGCAGCTGCTCCACATCTCCACTGAACAGTTTATCAGTAGGACATGAGAATAAGACTCACTAAGATCCAGAACACCAAGCCCTACAACACAAATGTTAGAAAGCACAGTTATATAATGACAGAGCTCAACTGGGATCCAGCAATTTCCAGAGTTCCTGGACTTTCAGCATCACTGTGACAACCCACTACCCAAGGAAGGCCCTGTGCAATGGAAGATGCTGATTCCCAGGTATTCTGCAGACTGGGCTGTGACTGTGAGGTATGCCTGAGCTTCTCCAACATCCAAAACCACCCCTCCTCTGCCATATCTTGGAAAATTACATCAGTTCCTACTGCACATGTTTTTAATTAAGATTATAAACCTAGACTGACTTGAAGATATCTCCTGAGGCATCAATTTCAACAGTTTCAGGTGACCATTTCCACGGTGTTAAAATAAGCATTAACTCCTGGTAGGCCCTAATCCAGGCTGAATTAATAGCATGCTCTTCTGAATGTGCAAATACATGTTGTGACAGTCTTGATTTAACATACTACTTCTCTCTCCTTTAAGACTCCCAGATAGCATGTAAAAGCAGCCTCATTTCCAAAAACCATACCCTAAGACAAACAATTTAAGTGATCTTCAGCCTATTCTTCAAGAACTTTGAACTGGCCCCAGTTCCTCCAAAATCACTGACTTTTCCCTTTTTACCTTCTCTCCATCATCTCCTGCCCAGCAACAGCGTACAAAATCAAGAAAATTTACAGCCTCGAAAGAATTGTTAAGTCTTTGGTAAAAAAGCCAGTTTGGAAAAATTTTGTCTTGCTTCCCAACTTGTTCACCTACTGAAAACAGAGGAAACCTTCTTTATTTTGCAAGCTTTGTATGACTAGATGTAGAAGAGTTGGTAAGTAATATTCAGCACTGGAACTGAGCCCAGTTAAACATTTTCAGAAGAGCCCATGACAATCTCCACTTTGATCAGCCACAGACGACTTCCCTACCTTTTAATACACAACTTTTTAAAGTAGCTGCTGTCCATCTCTTGACACCTATGGACAGAGTTGGTAACACTGTTAGGATATTTAAATCAGGAACGTTTTCACTTGGTGCCTAAACACTGCCTCAAGAACAGCAGACCATTTTAGAACCTAGTGACAATTTTATTTAAAAAACCCAAACCCTTATAATTCATTAACATTGGTGCCAAACTTGGCACTGGGACCACGGTTTGCCAAACAACAGCAGCAGCAAAGTACAGCTTCAGGATGTTGAGTCAAGGACATTTGAACAGCTCTGCTCAGTATTCTGCTGTAAGATAAATGGAGCAAAACTGTCCTTAGTGCACAGAAACCTCTAATGATCTGCCATGGTAGGTTTGCTTTAATACCAGTACTGAAAATAAGTCATGAACCTAAAAGCAGCAAGAGAAGTCAGACTGACTGCAATTATTTCCCCCCCAGTCTTTCCTTCTCCCTCCCACATTCTCCTGGATACAGAGACCAAAGTGTGCATAACCATGTGTAAATCACATCATACATTTGAAATTAATTTTAATTTATGTACAGCAGCTACCATTCATGAATGTACACAGTCCCTGCAGTTACATTCTTTATAAGGTTAAGTCTTCAATGTTCTCTACTGGATCTTCTGATCGAGAAACAGAAAGGAGAGCTGGAATCAAGGAGTAAGGAATGATCACAGTCATTAAAAAATTGAACTTTGGAACTTTGAGTAGTAAATCTCAGAGAGTCTTCTATGAGGTTCCAGAAATAAATGCTGGCAACATGTATATATTGCAATTTTATTTCATTCGCTCAAACAAAACGTTAGCATGTAAGAAATTTAAAATGACACAATATGATAAAAATAGCAGAGAATGAACTGAGGAACTAAAAAGAAGGTAAACCTAAATGCATGAAAAGTCAACATTCATTAGTGAACAGCTTCAGTCTTTGATTGACACTTGATAACTTTAAAACAACGAACTGGAAATCATTATGACTGTCTGAAGAGATTTCAGCACCAGCACTAAGGGTTTTACATTCAGTTGGTTTGCGGTTGACTCGGTAGCCACTTGTCTATAGTGCAGGTTTATCACAGGTCAGATCACAGTGTTGAGGAAAGCAACGCCCTCCTGGCATTAGGAAGGATCCCTTAAACTGCCCTCAGCTTAAGACATCCATTGTACAAAAGCACAGAACCACCACAATATGGTTTTTAATGAACTTAGTTACCAATAAGCAAAATAATCGTAGCTTCTGCAGTTTCATTTTCAATACTGAAATCTCTGGAAATGGTGCAACTGTCAGTAGGTCAGGAAATATCTACAGTAATCTTTAATTCAATCCAATTTTCTGGAAAGAACCAGTTCTGCAGGTTGGGATTACAGAAAGTATGTATGTAGAAGCAGCACAAAAAGACAACAACTGTTCCTTTTTCTTTTAAACAGAAATCATGTTAATTGTAGACCAAGGCACAAAACGTTTAGTGCATAAGCCAGTTCCTTGCACAATCTAGAAGTTCAGCCTTTAATTTTGGACCACTTATAGCCATCCATGCTATTCCACTATGTGATTCCTGAACCCTCCTAGAAACGAATCAAATGTGATTTCTGACAAGGGTAAACATCCTTACTGCTCAAAAAGTCTGTGTAAAACAAAAAGCTACATCAACAAAGATGAAAATGCCTCCTCTTGTTTTGAGAAAAACAGTACTTGACAAGCTTACTATGGATTTTTTTTTCTTTTTAATGTGTTCAATAAATGCATGCAGAAAAGTGATGTTGTTTCTCCTCTTCATTAAAAAAAAAAAGGAATTAGGCAATATTTCCACTGTCATCTTCCCTCAGAATCTGAACCTATAAGATCAGTCAATGTTTGAATGGGAGAAGAATTTCCTATTGAAGCCTTTCTGAAGTTGTTAAGAGCCGTTTTGCTTTGGTGTTCAGCACTCTAGACAGTCTGTGATTGAAAGCATCTCTGCCACGAATGGAGCTGCCTGTACTTGTAAGCAAGTCTCTCCACAAGTTGTAAGTAAACTTTTCTTCTGGATCTGAACAGATCCCAAAGCAAACACAGACTGGAAAAATGGACAGTGCAAAGGAAAAGCGAAGATTTTGATCCATATTCTTTGTACAAAGCATTACAGAGCCAATTTGAAGAATTTCTATTCCACTGAACTTTACCACATTAAAAAACAAAATTAAAAAATCAAAAATTTACACTCATAAGATTGAAAACCCTGGGAAAGAGAGAGGTTATCACCTCCCCCAAAAATGATTCTCAAATTGTTGAGCAAAACCAATGGCATATCATTGCTGTTTTTTGGGGGGTTTGTGTCGTGTGGAGCTGTGGGGGTGTTTTGTTGGTTTTGAGTTTGTTTGGAAAGGAGGGTGGCAGATAAATTAGGAGGAGAAGGGGCCATTTACTGTGACCTGATCGTTCTCAGGTAATTTCTGCTGTTCTGTTTCATTCTATCAACCAAAAAAAAAAAGGAGTCTCAGAAAAGATTGAAGCAGAGGGTCATGGTGAAAAGGTGAAGGACAACACACTTACACAGGGGCATCCTCAGCAAGTCAGATGCCTACAACGTTTTTTCTCTCACTGAGAAATGAGTTCGGTTCACGTGGGAGTTTCAGAACCATTACTGGAAGTTATTACTGAATTTCAAATAGAAAACTGAAAAAAGATACAAAAGGATCAAGTACCTGGTTCCATTAACATGGTTACTGATAAAAGTCATGTTTTCCTCATTATTACACATGCATGTAAGATGAAGAAAAAGTGTAGAAAGTAATAAAAATGTGTTACCTTCCCCCTCCCTCTTCCCACATCTTTCTGGGCATAAATTAAGCCTTACAAATGAAAAGGCTACTCTGTGACATGCAATTTTTCTTTTAATTAAAAAGCTGGCTGTGTTGTGTTACATTACAAAATGTCCACATGCATAAATCTAAAAAAAGCCCCAAAATCTACTGTAAATCTACAACATACTAATGATTTACATTTGACTGCTGATTCGCTTTATGTCGAAGTCTTAGATTTGGTAAAGCATCGTAACAATGTAGGAAGGCATCTACATCTTTAAACTCTGGACTGGATTTGCTTTTTTTTTTTTTTAAATTTTCCTAGAAAATTGCATGAAGGCTAACTAGAGAGGCTTCCTATCATAAAATTCCAAAATCTTGATATGTCATCACCATCTAGGTCATCCTTACTTACAAATATTGCCCTTTAAAAGCACGCGTCTCTAATTTTTCCTTGTCTCGTGAACTGAACCTCTACACATCTGATCTCTTAAATTACTCATGGAAATATCAGATATGATAGGAAGACAAACCTGAGATACATTTGAAGTACAACAGTATAACTTGCTAACTCCTTCATTAACAAAGAAAACCTCTCTGAAAAGCCTTCCCAAGCTTTTCCCTGTTTTTTTTTTTGTCTTAACAACAAATTCTGAAACATGTGCAATTTTACCTTGACATGAGTAGACTTCAAAGCACTGTGATCTTGTCTGATAGATGTAGGAATTTCTGCATAATCATTACAGTAACTTTAAGAGTCTTTTCCACCCTGCTGTAAAGGTCAGAAAAAAGCTGCAAACTAGGAGGGGAATAGCGTTATCACCAGAGTGATGTGTCTGAAGCTTTTCAGAATAGGTTGTTTCTCCCTCCTTCCAAGTGTCTGTCTGTCTGTCTGTCTCCGTTTTCTTCTAACAGCTCACAAAACGTAGTCAGTTTTATATCAAGTTAAAGAGTCACATCGGCTTAGTACGAGTCTTTCTATGCAGAATTGGACTTGCTGAGTTCCTGCCTGATAGCTGCAGAGAGAAAGAGACAGTCAACACAAAGTCAGGGCAGGAAGTTGGAACACACAACTGACCCCTCAAAGCAGGCTCACCCTGCTCTCACAACATGAATAACTACACCTAAGGCAGCCCCATGTGACTTCAGACAAGCGGCATTATCAACCAGGCACTACCTTTTCTCTTCCTGTAAAATTTATGTTAAAATCTTAATTTTTAGTTCCCACCTCCACCAAGGTAGTAAATCATACACAGAGTTTTATTTAATTCCTGGCAGGTGGACCTTTAAGATTATGCTTTCTTAAGGATTTCTCTTAAGTACAGAAGACTACATAGGAAAATAGCTTCTGTTAAAATAAAAACTGTGAGAATTCTTTTCTTTTACTCTTACATTACAGATCAAAGAGATAACTGAAAGCTGGAAACACTGGAATTCTCCTCTGAATATTACTGGTTTTGAAATACATACCTCAGCAGCTCTGGATTATTTAAAAATAACCCACCTACCACCACAATACTAAGGATAATTTCAAATCACTCAAATACAGCATCACTTCAAGCACTCTTAAATGACACACTGGTGTCAATGTTTTACTAAAACAAAACCCCCAGGAGACAAATCACTCACAGCACATCAATTGGAACAGTCTAGCACCTGTGCTTTGCCACCAGGTGAAGAACAAAGCTACTTTTACCAATAAATCACTCTCAGGCTACCAATACAATTTATTTACATTTTAAAGCACCTGCAGCTACTCTAAAAGCTAGCAGCAGCAGCAAATAGAGCAACACTTACCATCAATGAGTTCTTCCTTTAATTTCGTTAACTCCTTCCTCATTTCATCTAAGATGTCCTAAAATGTGTCAGAGCACAAATAAGAGATCAGTGGATTTGTTTTGCTACCTGTAAATTTCTGTGGAGAGCAATCCAGAATTCTCCCTCTACAATCCTTCCCATTAATCCTTAACCCTTCTGAGAAGCATAACCCACCCCTCAGCTTCCAAGTTAATCCTCAAAACCTAAGGCATCCCTAGAACATGATTACAATTATTACAATGCAGAAAAACCAGTCCCTAGAAGTGCCACAAATAGATTCCTGTAGAATTTATGAGAGGAGAAGGGATAAGAATGAGAAAGCTTTGCTACAGGTGTAATGTGATGTGGAATGCAAAGGAGCTCACTTAACACCACAAACCAAGGAAGTATTCCAAGGGTAGGGTGGGGGGAAAGGGTGGGTAATCAAGGTATCAAGGTCCCAGTCCCAGTGGAATGTGATGGAATGAAGGCAACAGAGTGAAGTGCTGTCCCTGCTTGCTGATTTTTCCATCCTTTTCTCTCAGCTCCTCCAGAACCACTCACCAGGCCAGAAGCCACTCTAGAGCTACTTGCTGAGGCAGGACCCAATCCAAAACCGATCCAGAACCCAACCTAAAGCCACCCACTATGTGGAGACATGGTCTAGAAGTTGCTAGAACATGGAACTAAAAGTTGCTGCCAAAGTAGAAGTGGCCCTAGATTTACCCACTGAGCTGCAGCCTGCACCAGAATCTCCCTCCCCACTTGGGGATGGACCCATTGATCCAAACACCACTTGGAGATCCTTCACCTCCAACTCCACAATTCCCAGGGGACTCCTCTGCTCTTTAGAACTAGAGAGCTACACAAAAGACAGCATCCCTGGAATGCTCTTCCACCACCAACCTTGTGACCATGGGTGCTCACATATGATATTAAAACATAGTAATACTTGTTCAGAAAGAGGTGCCCCAAGGGCTTGTTGCTTGTTTGGGTAGAGAAAAGAGAAGGAAAGGTTTTCCAGACAAACTGATTTCCCAGTTCCATCTATAATGTCAACAAAGCAGGAATTTTGTGAGAAACTAGCAGGGCTGTCTAAGTCACCATCCTACAGCTCCAGCTCCTAAGAATACTGATACATGCTTGGGCAAAAATAAATATTAGTAATTACTACATCACAAACTTTGGAACTGGCTAACAAAACAGTTGAAAGTAGGTATTGGACAGCTGCAAGTCCTTATATCCAACGTACATAGCAATCTTTTCTGAAGCATTATACCTGCACATACCTGCTTCAATCTGTCATAATCTAGACCTTCTGACTGTACTCCGTTGGCACTGGGCTGTCCCGTTGGTGTAGATTTTGGTCTGCAGCACAAAACCACAAAATTCATGAGTTACTGGTAGCTCATTATTACAGGATACATAAGACTCCCCCCTTCAAAATTGCTGACATTTGTCTAACAAAAACATAGTAAAAAATCAGAATGGAAAAAATAAAGTTGGGAGTGGGAGGATGGGAAAAATCAAGCAGACCCAAAATACCACACAGAATAGAAAGCAACACCAAAGAGTATTTTCCACACACTGGAAATACTAATTACCATAAGAGTTATTAGTTCAAAACAAGAACTTTCAAAGCAGCAGACAGATTTCACTGTCAGTGGTTTCTGAATTCTTCATAATGGGCATGAAAACCTGAATGCCTTCAAATGTCAAGTACTTTCCTTTTTTAACTGCTTGCTCATTCAAAAGAGGCTCCCCCAAGGAAGCACTCCCAGTAACTAATGACTGCATGTTGATGCTGACTGTATGAATGCTGAGCAATCACCCTGGGGGATTTTCAACAGTTGACAGACCCAAGCAACATTATCCAACTCCTCTGCAACCTCAATTACTCCCTCAGTTGCTTTCTAAAGCCACTGAAAGCAAATACTATAACAGCAGCAAGATTTATCAGGTGATACTTGAGAGGAAGTTCTAATGTTTTGGACTATGTCATGTTTGATGTTTGCCTACGAAATACTCTCTTTTAGACATCAAAAACTTGCTTACCCAGATCCCCCTGCATTTTTAACAGAGATTTCAAAAGAAGGGGCTTTCCTGGATGTTCACAGCGGGAATACCAAAAGAGTTCTCCAAAGAGGGAGGGATGTTGTGGTGTTCTTAAATACATTTTACATCTTGGCTAGCATTCTCCCTCCCTTACCTATAAGCCAAAAAGAAGCTGTTCTAAAATTTTAGCTGTGCTAAGATTCCTGACAATTCATCTCAAGAGGTTTCCCCGAAGTTTAGAATTATCACAGTATGCTAAGTTTAAGGAGGACAGAGTATAAAGTACACTAAGTTGGGTCGTATTTCATTGCCCTTGTATGTGGAATCTCTGAAAAAAATAGCCTGGCCTACACTCAGCTTGTCCCTGCAAAATTCCTACATAGGAGGAGTTCATTTAGCACTGCATTTGTCTGCATTTGTTACATGAGGATGCAGACTGATTCACTGCAATGAAGATGGACAGGAACCAAAAAAAAAACCAACCCACTTTATTTCTTATTTTGTTTTACAAAATCACTATCTTGAGCTTTCATGCATCTTCCCTCACAAGACAGGAGTTTATCCATAAGGAAGTGATCCTATTACACTGGTTTTGTTCAGTAAGAGCTAAATGAACCTCACACTAGATTGTCTTGTTGACTTTTACAACCTTACAGGACTATTTTCTGACTTGCTAACTGAAGAACAGCACTTAAAATGTCATTCCCAACAGAAAAGGGTGCACACATCAAATGTTGGTTTGATACTTGTTCTTCCCTTGGGATCACAAACCTCAGTTGTCACAGCTGTAAAGAGTTCAGTCCGTACAATTTAAGTTCCCAGAGAGAAATTGCTAACTACTATTGCTTGAAACACACCAAAATTAAACACACAATCCACTGAATAAGACAGAAGATGAAATATTGAATAACTTGATAGTGAAAGAAGCTGGAAAATAGAATTCACCTTGCAACCACCAGAGAACCTACTGTGTGCACTAATGCTATGAAGGCAAACCACAGGTTAGGATCTTTTACAAAACTCTTTACATGTTACAGTGACTGCTTAGTTCAGTATGGAAGAATTCATTGCTCAAAAACATTCATTGGCTGAGATCTGTTTCATCAGGTATCTGGTATTTAAAGAGTTACTTGCAGTTTACACTGAAATTGTGAGCCCTGACTTACTCCAGGCAGAGTTTTTCAACTGAAAAACAGCTGAGTTTTTCAGATAATTCAAATATAGTTTCTGATCATTTTCACTGACCATAGTTCTGTTCCCATACACTATGGCATGACAGCATTTATCCAACATGATTGAAATAAATCCTTTAAATGCAGCTCCTTGCAATTGGTAACCAGCACCTTAATGGAAAATCCCAACCACTAGTAAACTTTAATATTTTTTTTAATTACTTATGAGTTTAATGTATTAATAAGATGACTTTAAAGAAAAGCTCTATAAAAACTGACTGTTTCATTTTCTTCATATCTTTAGAACAAAAAGTCAGTTTTACCCACCATAACTATCTACTGCTGCTACCTGTTAAAAAGCTCCACAGGAAAGCTTTGTTATGAATGCTGCCCTTTAATCTTGACAATGTGTTTGTTCCCTTTTTGCTTTCCAAAATGCAAGACATTCTTAATTCAAATACTGAAATACCATAACTAGCAAAATAGATAATATCTAATCTCAGGAAAATCTAGCTGTGTTCCTCCTCAAATTATGCTATTTCTTTTCGTTGTCGTTTAGGAAAACAGTAACTATTGAAATTTAGTGAATAAAAACTTCCCAGCCATTGGATCCCAACGTGGCTAAAGAGCTCTCCCGTGTGGTTTTTCATAGCATTGCCTAACAAGACAGTGTGGCAACCCTGACAGTCCCTAACACACCTTCACTCAAGCATGCAAAGGAAAAATTTTATTCATGCCAACATGCAGAATACACCACCCAAGATAAGTAGCTAAAAGGGGAACTTTTCATACAAAAAGATTAAGTAATCACCACAACGAGTGCCTTCATGAAAAACAAAGCTGGAATTTGACTCAATAATTCTGAGGGGCTCTGTAACCCATTTACCTCTGGAAAGCTCTCCAAACCTGAAGGGTTTCAATGTCAGTACTTTATGACCACTAGAGAGTAAAACTTAGATCTCCAGCAAAAAATACACATGATGTTAACTAACTTGTGAATATGTTCCAAACAGAAACATTAATTTATGTTTAAAACTTTTTAATCAAACACAGATGTGAAAACACACCTAGAAAATTAATTCCTGTTCCTCTGTATCTAAAATTACAGTTTTGAAAACCTGCTTTTTAAAACACTGCAAATGGTCACTAAATCCTGGCATATTCCACAGGAATTTGTATCTTTTCAGGTGGAGACTGCCAGAAAACCAGTATTTTATATGAATTCATACCTGGTTCTTAAGCCATCTCAATTTGCCTTTGGCACCATCTGCTTTTAACCAGTCCAAAAGTGGGCCCAACTGGACAAACAAAATGTGAGGAGGAATCTGGTGGTGCATGTGGTGATTACCAACCCATGTAGAAAAAGCCCAACCCTGAACTGGTCAAAGGGGTTATTAGGAAGTCTCAAATCCCAACAGGATGATACCTGTTTAATGAATCATAGAACCTGTTTTCAGAAGCAAGCAGATTTTTCCATGGAGATTCCCGTCTATTAGGGGGAGAAACACTACCTTTAAAAGCTATATTAGGTCTTAATTTTGTTCAGTTTTAGCACCTTAAACACCATGGGGTTTCAGTAGATTCAAGAGTTTTACTTGCACGTTTTGGGAAATATTACAAGCCCACAGGTTAAGTCTTTCCTGTTTGCTACAACAAGAAAAGGCCTGATTTTAGACAGGACACTAACTTGTTTTAAAATACTTGTAACATTCATTCTAAATAACAACAACTGCATCATCTACCTCTGTGGAAGCTCTGAAGAAGAAACTTTGCTGACTTGCCAGCTTCTTAAGTGTGTTTTGCTTAATCCCTGTAAGTGACTCACCTCCTCCCTGCAGAGGTCAGGAGCAGGCTCTCCAGCCCTACCAGGGGAAAGAAATCCCCTTCTGGCAAACACAGTATTAGTGTTTCTAACAGCAGCTCCCCTTGACTAACTCACTCAAACAAAGCTAGTTTAACAAGCTGCTTGCTGAGAGAGACTTGGCAAAGGTGGAGAATTAAGAAAAATACAAGGATATTCAAGAGAGACTTCTAACTCCTCTTTCTATGAAATCTTTGTCATCCTGGCAGAGCAAGCTGTCAACACTGACTAGAAAATTGCATCAGCAGGCCTAAAGTACGTGCTATGGCACCTTCCAGCAGGTTATGACAGCACTGGAAAAGAATACTGACATTAAATAAACACAGAATTCTTATTTTGGAAGTACTTTTAGAGTATATACCCAGGGAAGTTCACATCAAGTTAAATTCTATCCACATTTTCCACTGGATGAATGAAGATAAAAAAAGCTTGATGGAGAGAGTGCTCAAAGAGAAATCTCAAAAATCCTCTGCATTCCTTTTTGTCAGAAAACATTTTTAAACAGTCCTCAGCAACCTCTGAATTTCACCAGTTGGAAAAAGATCAGTGAAACTGGATGCATGAAACAGTTTACAAAAACCTATTGCTGTAGGTGCAGGTAGAATCAAGACTTCAGAACATTCCAGACTCCCCAAAAAGAGTCTGATACTGAGAGTTGCCCTACTTACTAATCCCTTTACCCTATGGATAAGCAATTTGAGCAAAGTATCTACAGCCAAAGGGCCAGGTCAGCAACTGTCTTACAAAATAAGAACTCTAAAATGCTCTTTAGGATTCCTTATACCAATTATTTCTGTGACAAGTTCCCCCTCAATGCCACGTTTTGAAGCAGATCAAGGTATCAGCACCTTGGTTAAAGCAGGTCAGACCTCCTGGGGGGTGAGGGGGAAGAGGGTAGGGGAAAGTCAAGGGCAAAGGTGATGCAGTATTTTGTTACACTGACAGTGTAGCAGAGAGAACATCACCACCAATGGCACCTGTTTCTTGGAAAAAAACAGAGCAAGCAACCAGAACCAAGGCTGCAGACACCTCAGACTCCTGGATTCATTCTAAAAGACAGACAAAGATACTGAGAGTGTTTAGTGTTGCATTTTAGAACTGAAGACCTCAAGGGCAACCTCAACTACAAATGAGGCAACTCAGAGAACAATTGTTTTTTATACTCTGAGCACCCACTCTTCTATAGCTGTTTCCAACAGCCAAATTTTAAGGAGAATTCAAGTAATTTCAAACACAGCATTCCCAAGTTGAACATGTTATTTTGTTTTCTCTCAAGAAATTCTGGTAACTTTCTCAAGACTATTGGGGGTCAGGACCCTTTAACCTCTGTGTATACAATACACAGGAATTCTAAATGAACCACAAGCCTTCTGCTTAAAGTAAATCACAATCAAATATGCCTCCAAAAATTGCTAAAGCAGACATTTCTCTTACTGAAAATGCCTACCAAAACACTCCCTGCCTACCAAAGTTCCTGGCTGATGCACTGAAGGGTGTAAAATATTCCTACACTTCTATAGGATGGACTTTCTTAGATTGGTACGAGAGCTACTGAAAATTGTCACAGAATCAAATCTTACCAAGATGGCTTAAATATCCACATAGGCATTCTAAGACTGGCAGAGAAATGTAAAGAACACCTGTTGTCTAGATTTACTACTGAATATGTGAACTGCAGCACTGAATTTGGTTTCACCTTGCAGGAAATTTCAGACTTCAAAATAAAGAATTAAACATTGCTGTAGGCAAATATACACCTTATTAATTCAGGTTATACACCAGCAATTGTTAAAGAAACTTTTTTGGGTACTACTTCTGATTTTACTCTCAAAAATTTCACTCATTAGTGTTCTCCAAAAGTAACTCTTCATTCCTACTTAAAACAGCTAAAAGCAGTTTACAGCAGCAATTTTAAACCCAGACATTTTGCTTTTAACAGTATCAAGATGATCTTTCTGTTCTAGTCCAGTATCTTTGACAGCACGTGCAACAAGAACAAATGTATGGAAAAGACCGCTGGTACAAAAAGGGAATACCTGGAAATAACAGGTGACTTGCTTCCATTCACTGTATTTGTCCTTTCCCAAGGCTTTCTTGTTAGTTCTGGAAAACAGAGCGAGGAGATTAAAACTGTCTTTTTCAATTCACTGCATAATTTATGTAAGGGAACTTCAAGCACCTGGCAACTCAAGTCAGCTGCTTGATGTTTTTACTATATTGCTTTAGCTGTTTCACATTAAGCTACCTCCTGTTGTATTCATCTGTGAATGAATCAAGTGAGAGCATCTTGAAGTCTCACTGGTCTCCTAGACAGTGTAAAATGCCATTTAATTCTTAATCCAGCTGGGAGAAGGTCTGCCTATACTTTATGTATTGGATTGCTTCAGTTGTGAAACACGGAATTCTGTAACCAGTCAGCTTCAAATACTTGAGGAGGAGGTTTTTAAGCTAAAGGAGTTTTCCTAAACTGTTAATGATATAAAATTAATTCAGTGCCAGTTTCAGTGTCATGCCAGCAGATACAACCTGACACAACTAGAATATCTTTCAGCAACAAGAAAGAAGAAGGTTCATTCCTTACAATCTGCACAAGTTAAAACAGCCTTTCTGTAGAGTGGATTGTTATTACTTGCTATCATCACTTACTCAAGACTTCAGTGTGCCACTGATCTTATCGGTCTTCATTTCATATTTGGAGTTTGTTTGGTTTGCTCCCTTTCTTTCATATTGCTTAGTTCTGCTAAGCTGGGCAAGCAGAGAGGCAGAAAAGGCCCTTTCACAGTCCCATATTGACCAGAAAATTCCCTGGGATGCAGCTGGATACTGAGAATATCTAAATGGCAGAAGTCTGTCAGCATAGTCTGTAACTCAGCCAAGTACAGGCTACTTATGCCAGTAATAAGCCTTAATTTTATACATCAGTCTTCAGGACTTGTCCTGCCATAGGAGTTATTTTAGCTATTTTAGTTATTTTAGGATTTTGGCTGTATCTGCAAAATTGAGAAACTTGTACTATGGCTGCATTTTGCTCAAGGATGCCAAGCATTCCTCTCAAAAGGAAGACATTGTTACAGTGATGAGGCTCAGCATTACCAGAGCATTTCACAGCAAGAAACAAAGAAAAATTTCTCAACTGGAAGGGAATGGTTAAATTCTGAATGCATTTGACATTTTTAACAGGTTTCATGAGGCTTCTTATCATCATCAATTGAAGGAGCCACTTCCACTGGCTTTAATTTCCTTCTTTTTGGGCCTATATGATCAGCAGTGTTTCAAAAGCAGTCATTTTCCTAAGGCTAATGTCCTTTCTGCTTAACAGAATGTGTTTAACAGAATGAAGCAGACTCTCTTAAAAGAAGAAAAAAAAGGGGGATGTGGGAAGAACTTGATTTGCACGATGTAATTTATTTCCTTGCAGTCTGCCCTCTCTAGATGAGTGCCTGTATTAAGTTTGCCAGTTATTTCCATCTGGACACAGAACTCCTAGCAGTCCTCTTTATTCCCCAGTCAGGTGTCACCTGGGTTTTGTTCACACTACAGCAGTGGTTTTCAATATTAAGGCCTGTACATCATCAAGTGGTTGAATTATCTAGAGGGAAAGTGCACACATGGGCAAGCAATCAGCAGAGGAAGCTGCAACAGACTGAATGCTGGTATATTCATTACCCAGTTGCTTCCCTTCTGCTTCCACTGGTTTTTGGGATGACAAACTGCAGGGTTATATGGCACAGCCCCCCACTTTTTGCAGGTATGTACTGAGAGGTGGCCAGGGAAACTGAGGGTACAACAAAATACTGCTAAAGGACAGGAAAAGAAAGTCTTGAGTGTCTCTTGAGAGACAATAATTTACAATATGAATACATATGTATGCTGACAATACCTCTTGGCCAGCTGCAGAATGTGTAAGTTTTCTGCAGCAGAGGTGTTGGCTACGCAGCTCCAAACTCTGCCTCTGCAGCAGAGGGATCGTGGGCAAAGAACTTCAACACTCTGCACTTACATTCTTTATTCACTTATGTTCTTTTTATCCATCATCTTCTGAACCAGGACCCATTCTACAGCAAAACCCCAGGCTGTAATCATGGGAGAAGAGGCAGGCTACAAAATTCAGCAGAGCTGACTGAGATTTGTCACTAGATTTTAGTATTACAGAGCCCCAGAGTTCACAAACCTGAGCTACTTACCAGGTGTGCTTGTTGAAGAAACCTTAGAAGATGAAGACTCTGATTCTTCCTGATTAAAAGGGAGAAGAGAAGGAATAGAGAAAGAGGAGGGAGGGAGAAAAAAAAATCTTTATAATCTGTTAAATTCACAAGAGTCAATCTCAACTGTTTAAATACTTCAGTTTTTATATATATATTTAAAATGCTTCTGTTCAACTATATATAGAAAATGAGCAAGCATGTCACAACGTAGTGATTTTATGTGTGTATATTTACACAGTAAAGTATAAATAACCTGTTGTACACCACTGGAATCTCTCGGATAATCCTTGTATAGAGTAATGTGAATTAGATAAAACTTCTCAACTCACAGCTTTATCTTCTTTCTGCTCTGGTTCTGTTGATCCCTTTTCAGCAATTCTTCTCCTGTAAGCAGAGACAGAAGTCAGCAAGCTCATCATGGCTTTCAGATGGAAGAATGTTGTTTACGGCAATTAAAGACTTACACAGCCTCATGAAAATTAGTGTTTTAAGAAGTACTTTCAAAACACCTTCAAAGGCAAAGTCCTCCTGCCAAAGCAACTGTGCAATTTGAAGTCTGTATGCCTTCCCCTACTGCTGCACAAAGGCTTACACAGAAGTACTGGATTACACTCAAATAAAAATGGCTATTCATGAAACATGATCAGCTTCCCAAAGCAACCATGAGCTGCTGTCTATCTGATCCTCAGCCAACTGCAAGCAGGCACCCCAAATCCCACCTGTGTGATAACTAAGCAGCTGGAGCAGAGCAGGAACAGCTCCTCACCTCCTGGCCAGCAGGGCGCTCATTTCTTCCATCAACCCACTGCCTCCCAAGGGAAGGGGTCCATTTCCACGGCCACCGTCTGTTTTGGAAGAAGCAGAGCCTCCTCCTCCTCCACTCGAACTGGAGGAGTCTTCACCCTTCAGAGTGCACAAAAAGACAGCAGAAGTGCCAACAGAATGAGAGCTGACTTCATGAAACCAGCAAAGAAAGACTCAACTGCATAAAGAATGGGATGGGCTGGCAGCACATCCTGTAATGCTTTTTTCTTAATGAATTAAGCCTACTCCAAATGTCTTGATACTGCTATTAACCTTGAAGAAAGGTTAGAACCAGGGACAAGAATCGAAAAAAGAAACCAGAGTTATATTTACCCGTGAGACTTTCCTAAGTTTGGCTCCAGCAAGCGCAGCTGCTAGTCCAGTTAAAGCGCGATTATCCTCGGACACGAACCCCGCTGAGAATCCAGAGGCTGGGAGGGGGGGAGCAGGAGGAGGCAGGGGAACGGGAGCAACCTGGCTGGGCAGTGGAGGAGGCGGCGGCGGCGGCGGAGGCCCCGAAGGTGGGAGTGGAGGAGGTGGTGGAGGGCCAGGAGGAGGTGGGGCTGCTACTGAAGACTGAGCTGGGCCAGGGGGCAGGGGAGGTGGAGGAGGAGGTGCAGGTGGTCCTTGGACAGCACCTAGTGTCAGAGAGAAAACAAACAGAAGACATTAAGGACTTAGAAAACGAAGGTCTTAAGTCCATTGAAATGGTGGTTCTTTTGCTCAGTGTATGAGACATTAAAACTGGTAAGATACTGGGCAAGAAAACACTGAATTTCAGCAGGAGAGAAGCATTCTTATTCAAGGTACTAAACATATTACACAGTATGCCGTGAGAGATCAGACAGTTCCAGAGACATTTACATGAAAACCCTCCAGTCAGGTTCTGTGCTGCAACCAAGAACAACTTTACACCAGGAGACAGGCAGAGAGTCAAGTCAGGCACGAGCATCGTAGCAGGAGGAACAACAGGGTGTGCTCACATGGTGCTAAACAGTATCTCACTGTATTAACAAGCACTAACATCACCCAAACATCTGAACCCTTGAATTGTTCGAGTGCCAATGCTAATTTCTAAGCTGTATGTAAATCTTTCCTTTAAAATAATGCCAGCAATCAACTTTTTAAATTTAATACAAACACTAATTAGTGAGTTAGAAGACTGACATATTTCAAGCCAATGGGAAGCTCTTTCATTTTTTTATCTATCATTCTTTTACTACTTTAAATTCACATCGTTAGCCAAATACAAGGTGTACTTTGAGAAAAGAATATTCTGATGATCACTGTATTATTATTATTATTATTATTATTATTATTATTATTATTATTATTATTATTATTATTGGAAGAGTTTAAGAAATTTTGACTTAGACAACAGCTCCACACCTCCACAGATCCTACCTCTGTCTCACCCAAACTCCCATAAGGCAGGAAAAATGCTGCACAACTACCTTAATCTCTAAAGGCAGGAATTTCATATGTGAGTCTTCCTGGCTCCCTACTCTGCTAACCACTGAAGAAACCTAAAAGCCTGTTAAACCCTCTTGGCATCACTCACTGTCCAAGTACACACTTTTATTCCATACTAGAAGTGAGGCCATTCACTCTATTTCCACTCCATCCCGAAGCAGCTCGGACCTTCACTTCAGACAGGAGGATATAAGCAGGCTCCATTCTGCATGGCTTGTACCATCAACCAGGAGCCCCTCTGCCCACACCTTTAGAGCCACTGCAGAGTTCTGTACAAAGACCTACATCTACTAAATCAACCTAAATCTGTTAAATCAACATAAAAGCAGGATTCAGATTAACAAAGACACGTATTACCATGTAAAATGCATTTCTATCATATTGGTGGAGTGCTCATTAAGGCTGTCACCTGCTTAATCAAACTTTTTGTCCAAAGTTGTCTTAGCTACACTGGTAAAATACTGCAGGAAGACCTGTCTCTCTATATCTAAATACACACACATATATATATGTGCACACAGCCATGAACCAAAATACAACCACTGTCCAGAAAGAAGTGCTGTAGGTATCACACACTACTTCCTAAGTTTGAATTATTCCTCACTGAAGGTCATTTACATGTCCAAAGTCACACGTATGCTCTTCTATGTTGGCTGCCCTTAGGAAACTAACAATCCTGCACGGTAGCACCACTTTCCAAATAAACCAACAGTGCAGGGTTTACCAAGCAAGAACTTGACAAACACTGTTCTCAACAGATGAGTTCTGAAGAAATTAGAATTTTACTCATGAACATCGGCTCCTAGGCACAGGGCTTTTTCATTTCCCTTACCCCAGTTTTCCAAAGGGTGCGTGGCTGTGGCATTAGGATCACTGCAGCTTTGGAAGCACCGTGTTAGTTCCTGGGGGCAGTTAGGGGCTCTGACACCCACGGGCTCCGCCCTGCTTAGCGCATTAGTAGCAATAACAGAAAGCCTTACCCTGCTGGGTCGGAGGTTCAACCGGCTGAGAGGCTGCCTGCAAGACTGGCTCAGAAGCAGAGGAGTCTCCCAGCACAGAGTTTAGAGAGTTCTCAACAGAGGCAGGGGTAGCTGCAGAGGGAGAAGGGAGAACACTAGGCTTGGATGAGGGAGTCGAGGCATTCGGGGAGTTGGGAGAAGGAGAAGCTTGAGGTCCAGAGAGTGACAGAGGCGGAAAGGAAGGCAGTGGGGGGGGAGGAGGTGGTGGAGGCGGCGTTGGACCTGAGGTAGAAGGTGAAGGAACCGGATAAGCCAGGTTTTCAGGAAGCCCGTTAGGAGCCGTGGGAGACGTGGACATTTGGGTCACCGGGTTGGAAGCCGACACTGGCAGGACGGGTCTCGGGCCAGTAGCTTTGCCTGGTGGGCTGCTTATCATTACTGGAGGAGACGGGGGCAGGGGCGCGAAACTGGGCGCGGCCCAGGCAGCGGGCTTTGTGCTGGGAGGCAAAGTCGCCGCGGCACT
Source organism: Cettia cetti (assembly GCA_013401135.1). Classification (NCBI taxonomy): domain Eukaryota; kingdom Metazoa; phylum Chordata; class Aves; order Passeriformes; family Sylviidae; genus Cettia; species Cettia cetti. The sequence goes on from VZUI01041679.1 coordinate 43,336, forward strand.
GACGGGAGAAGGGGGCCGAGAACTTTTGTTCAGCGGACGAGGAACCGTAGCGTAATGGGGGAGAACGGGGTGGAAAGCTGAGCCTAAGGATGTAGCAAAACGCGATGCAGAGTGCCTTAGAGGCGGTGTAGGGGGAGTGGAAGTCGGTGGTGCAGAAGTCACTACAGCGTACTCCGGTGTGGCCTCTGCCATTGGTGCTGAGACTGCTTTTGCATATGATGGAGGAGGTGCTGAAGGAGGCTGGCAACTGGAGTATTCAGGAAGTGGAGTGCTATACGGGGAGTTGTCGAAAGATGGAGCTGGACAGAAGATGGAAAGCAGCAGCAAAGGCAGGATAAAAAAAGGAGAAAGAGAAAAAGGGAGCTAATGAAGCAACAAAACCAGCATTCAAACAAAATGTAAAAATGTAGACTACAGTTAGTACCAGAGGATTAGGCACAAGTGAAAATACTGTTAGGAAAGTTTTACATATTATCAACAGCTGCTCTTAAATTTTACCAACTTTTTTTGTGCCAACATTTGAATTTACAAGTACTTTCTAGAGAAAAGTTTTCTCAAATCCCATCTGTGAGATGGATTAGATATAGGGTTGAGCAATCAGTCTTTTACCAGCTTTTATCTTCTTGTTTGGTTGCAAACTGCAAGCAAATGTAGTGATCTTAACATTTGTTTCAACTGCACTAATAAAACTCTTACCACAGGCAGCAAGTGTCATCTCTTTATTCCTCAGAAAAAGCGCCATAGCAAATATTGAAAGTACTGGGAGTAAAACTACCAATAAATCCTCTGCTCTACAATGACTTACACAGTATTCCTTGACTTTCACCATGAGCTGACTTATGTAAATTGAGTTTCAGACTGAAGAACAACCAAGCACTTGACTAATGTTCCATTATATTACCAAAATGAGAATGCTTTCAGTTATCACTGGATACATTTCCACAGGCAGTGCATTATCTTATCTACAAATACATACAACACATTTCACTGAAATGTTACTACAATGATAGATTAAGCAAGACTTCAGACTGAAAAGCATTTCTCATACTATTACTTTGCCTTATGTAGGAACATACCTTCTACATTAACACACTCAACCTGATACCTTTTAGGGGTTTTTGCCCAGCTTATGTAACGACAATACATTTCTTGAGTAGAGCAAACAATGATAAGGTATTTAGAAAGTTTTACTCATCACACTTTAACCAATGTTGGAGGTGCCCAAAATGATTCAAGTTCTTCCAAGCAATCAGAGAGTGTGGCAACGGAGTGAGCAAATAATGCAAAAAATTTATTTCAGAAGTAATGGAAAATTATGACAGGAATGTCAAAGCTTTTGGACTTCTTGCCATAAAAAAAAAAGGGAAGGAATTCCAACAAAACGAAGCCTGAAATACTGACTGTAGCTACACAGCTGTACTCACTGCCATTTGTTGGTTCTCTCACACTCCATCACCCAAACACATAAAGAGCAGTCTGGTGGTAGAACACACTTGGGTTTCGAAATTCTTACCAGCATTTGAAATTCTTCTCTCTCTTTCCCATTCCAACTGTTCCCTTTCCAACTGTTCTTGCCGTTCTCTTTCTTGCCTCTCCCGTTCAAGCCGTTCAAGTCTCTCCCGGTCCTGCCTCTCCTTCTCTTGTCTCTCCCTTTCTAGGCGCTCTTGCCGCTCCCTTTCTTGCCGTTCTCTCTCCAGTTGCTCCTGCTCTAGGCGCTCTCTTTCCAGTCTTTCCCTTTCTAGCCTCTCTCTCTCCAGCCTCTCCCGTTCCATTCGTTCACGATCCAGCCTCTCCCGTTCCAGCTCCTTCTGCCTCTGTTGCTCTTGCAACTGTCTACAATCGTGAGAAAAGGAGAGAGACTAAGCTGCAACACGAAAACCAAAAATATCAAGCAACTGTTAAAAGGACAAGGAGATAAACTAATCAACAATCTTGGCAGCAGCGAGAACAAAAGCACAGCATTTGTACCTACGTGGAAGTCTTAATTCTAACATGCCATTTTTCTGAGCTGGATAATAGTTTTATTACGTTTACAGTAAAAAAGAATCACATATCCGATTTCCTCTTAACTAATTGAACATTCTGAGAGACAGCCTTCAACAGGTAAGAATAGAAAGCTGATGCTGCTAATTTACTAACTGATACAATCTTCCCAGTTTGGGATATGGAGTTACATTTGTTCTTTGTATGGTATTTTATACTCAAAGCAGTGAATAGAAGTACAGTAAATAGCAGTAACACAAATACTCATTAAAAAAAAAATTCCCAAATAAATGATGGGGTTTGGACTAACTAGTCAGGTAGAATTTATCCAAATTTTACAGAAGCATCAAAATGCACACATGTCCATCCCCACTTGCATAGTAACACACACAGCTGAACTGGCAACAACATGAGAACACCCTGAAGGCACAGGAAAACTGGACATGGTGAAAAGAAAAAAAGGGTGCAGCAGCCAAGGAAACACTGCAGGGAGCTGGCAGGGTTTCCAGCCCATGGGAGTCTTTGCAAAGCAAAGCAGAGAGGGGGGAAGACATGAAGAGGAGGAAAACAAGTATAAGACAGGCAGTGGAAATATCCTAAGGGTAAGAAGAAACCTTGCAAAATTCTCTGCCAATGCCACGGGCTTGGCTGAAAGGACTTTCCTGAAAGAAAAAAAAAAAAAAAAAAAGTGGGAAAAGCTATACCATCTTTCTGATTTTTTCTTTTCAACTGGTTTTACATTTTCTTTAGGGTTTTTAGGGCTTTTTTAAAGATATAGCTTCCTAGTTAACTAAAATTCAGCACTTTGATTTTCAAAGCTTTTTCATCTCTTGGGGATAACTCACTGCTAAAACAAAAATTAGGCACATCTTCCTCCTAGCTGTGGCCAGTATGGTCCTGTCAGTACATAATACTGAAAATGTTGCTAGATGTTGTTCTCTATTTGAATTCTTGTTTTCCAAAAAAAACCCGAAACAAACAAACAACTCCCTCCCAAAAAACAGTTGGAAAGAAAATCTTGTCTATAAAGTACAGAGCCATTTTTTCTGCCAAGTTTCAGGCACAAACTGATGACAGCTTCTCAACAAATATAAAGCACAGCCAGCTCTTAACTATAAAGCAGAGAGGAGACCTGAATTTTGACACCTCAAGCTGTGTGTTTTCTATACTATGCCACTGGGCAATTTAATTTGGACATTCATTGGTATATATAGAGTCATAAGGACTGAATTCTGAAAAGGAAGGGGATTTCAGCTGTTTCACTCCTTTTCATGCCCAGAAAATACCAGCATAACTTCCAACTCCAGCCCATGAACTATTGTTATTGAAGTCCATCTGATTTTCAGACCCATGTTTTTCCTCTACAAACAAACACAAAAATTACAAATATTGAAATGTCATAATTTCTATAACCAAGTAAGTTCCAGTTATGCACAGCAAAAGGACTTTTTTCACTACTTAACTCATTACCCATCAGAAGCAAAAAACCAGTTCTGCTCCTTTACCATTTCTTCCCTCAGCCATATAACAAAGCTGTAAGAGCAGTCACTGTGAAATCAGAGCTGCACTTCAGCTTGTTAAATGACTGATTTTTAGCCTCTGAAGTCCACTAAAAAGTCTGGTGATTGACCCATACATATTTGGAACCAGTACAGGATTTCTACAAATGTTAAGAGAATAAAATAGAAACCATGTAAATTTAGGCTCCAAGAGGTATCAAAAATATTTTTGACATTACTTTTTTACTTGTCCTGTACAAAGCTATTTTGACTATATGCTCTTTTTTCCACTCAGATAAAACCTATTATTAGAGGAAAACAGGGTTTTCATCAAGGCTAACTTCAGCTTGGTCATGTTAAAATTCCTTTTTTTTTTTTCTTTTTGGAAAGGAGAGGTGGATGCGCATATTTGTGTCTAAAAGGCTATTCAGAGCAGAAGACAACACTGACAGACTCCAAAGCAGCTTTGTATATTTTTGTCATTCTTTTGCATTCATTTGCCAGCAATGAGCATATTCTACCTAGAAATGTACACTCTGTTCATCCTAAACCTGAAATGTAGATACAGCATTTGGGATCATAAACATTTCACGTTATATTTAGTTTATAATACTGGAAGGTATCAATTCCCTGGGTTTAACAACACATCAAGCAACTGCCAGAAAATTTCTTTTGCTTAAGTTCTTCATTTCTTTACAGAAATAGAAGCTCAATATAGGTCACTCCTCACACAAGGGCAGCATTGCCAAGGCTGTTTTGCAATAAGCCATATCAAGAGCTCTGCCATTTCGTATTTCCATAAGCAACCTGGAAAAGAACCAGCAAGGTGCTTGTCATAAAGCTCCTTAATAATATTTAGTTATTTAGGGTAGCAAGGATGATGGCTGATTATGAAGAATTACTGATGGATCTCTTAATTCCAACTAATCTGGACATAAAATTGGCAAATAAAACTCAACTGAAGAAAAGCAGGGCAGAGAGAAGGAAATATCTGCTAAATTAATTTACACAGTGCTGGACTTCGAGTTGCCTATAGACTCAGGAGTGAGATATTAAGGGTTACAACAGGCAGGTCTACAACAACATCCATTCATTGATGGGTCCTGTTCAAAGACCTCAACCAGATGCTGTACATCAAGAAAGGATTACAGAGCACTACAGAAATAGCACCATCCTGCCTCACAATCCCTGCATCCCTGCTCCCACCTCAAAACAGGGAGAACAGCAGAACCGTAAAGATTCGAAGAGCAGCGACACTGAGATCAAACATACCCAACAGCTTCCATTTAAAAGTAATTTTAAAAGCTGGGATTCTGCATTCTGGTAAAGACAACTGGAGCTCTATGAAATCCTGAGTGATGAGAACACCCCTTCACAACAGCTGGGAGGAAAGATTTGATGCAAATAACAACAGCAAAGCTCAAAAGAAAAGCTCTGCATCAGGCAGATGAGCTATGGAACTCCTTGCCAGAGTGATTCAAAGAAAGAGCAGGAAAAGGCCCACAGGGAAAAAAAACCAAAACCACAAAAAAAAAAAAAAAAAATCAACAACCACCATGGGAAATCATTTAGAAAACAGAAAATGCATCACGCACAAGAAGCTGTTGAACCAAGGGATGCCCAGAGGACGGGAGAGCAGCAGAGGGAAGTATTCCAGGTGTTCAGCCTGGACCAGGAGGGTTTGTGTCATAACAAAATGCATCTAAGTGTTTAAACTTAGTCTGAAGCAAAAATTATTGCAGTTGGTAATGAACAGCATCAAATCATATTGGCTAAGAAAGATCTAGATGAAAGATCAGTGAGATAACCACTCTTATTCACAAAGGACCTGAATAACAAAGTACTCATTATTTAGTGAATATTGAGTGATGCAGTATTTAACCTTTTCTTTTTTAAAAGAATCCCATTTTCCATTTCTTCAGAAAATAAAAGAAATAAACCCAGATTTTTTTTTGCCAGGAACAAAGCTAAGCACTTTGCTTACAATACAAATGCTCTACCAAGAGAGGGCAGCAAAATACCTTGCAAGCGTATCTTACACATATGAGATTAAATACATCATTGTTGAGAATAATTTCTCATTATATGTCACTGAGGCATCCCTTTGTCAGCAGAGAAGAAAAAAAAAGAACCCAAAAGAAACAAGCAAACAAAAAAAACCCAACAAACCCAACCAAAAAAAAAACACGCCTAACAACTCACTAGATTTCTACTGTCATTTTAACAATTTTAATAAACCTTTCAAATAGCAAACCAAAAGGTGCACAGGTCAGAAGATCAGTATGCCAGTAATGCAATCAAGTTGCTTTAACACAACTTAATAAGCAAAGAAAGAATTCCATAAACTACACACTAGATCTTAGCAAGTGGTACAGCTGTAGCTAAAAAAAGATTAAAACCACATTTGATTATTAAAAAGAATTTGCATTAATTCCCTCTGGTTTTGTTTAGCTAGCATTAGATTGCATAATTTTATTTTAAAATTTTGTCAGAGATCAAAATTATATTAGACAAAAGCATTAAATGATTAAGGAGAGTCATCACACATCAATTAAAATATGACTGAATGTCAAGACTGGCATTTCAAGAACCCTGGGAAAGCAATACCTGAAATCCTTCAGTCTTAGAAAGCACATCTGGCCACCAGGACAACTGTTGAAAAAGCTAAAGAGGTGCTCAAAATGCCTCTGAGAAAACTGTCTCACAGTGAAATGCTCATTATGCAAAGACAATGTGATTATTTTAACTATTTTAGAAGTGTGACTTATTAAATCTAAGAGCTAATTTACATTAAATAGCTGAGCCTGTTGTAAAACTGTACGTGTCAGTCACACACAAGGTACTGTTACTCAGAGTCAGCTTCAGAACCTCAGAATAGCTGCTAGCTTTATCACAGGGACTATTCATGACACTTTCTTTGTGGATTTTAATTAGCTTCATGTCAAAAGCATTTTGGGAAACTTCACTTTGGGGTGTTTTGGGGAGAGGCTCTTGGATTTTTTGGAGGTTTTTTGTGGTGATTTTTAAAAATTAGCTTACTTTAATACTGCTCAGCTTTTAAAATTATTCCCCCTCTTGCCCTTATACTTTTGTCCAGTTAAGGAGATACTGGGAGATACTGTCTGAGGATAAAGAAAGAAACATATTTACAATACTAACTTGTGACTTAATATGAGCATTAATCCTGCAGTTCTTTGGGCAGCCAAGCAGCAGGAGCATGACTACATTCTTGAAATAACACATGGAGAAAAAAAAATGCAATGAGAAGAATTAAACACACACTGTTGCATCCCTGCTGAAAAAAAATTCTCCCACATTCTGTGATGGTGAAAGTGCCTAGAATTTCTCCTACACAACAACTGCAAAACAGAATTGCAGTTAATTTGCTTACCCAGGTACACATAAAGCCTTCCTGGCTTGCTCTTGATCATAAGAAGGAATGCCAATTAAGAAATCCTGCTGTCTCAGCTCCTGCTATTATATGAAATGAGCCAACACCACATGCACACTGAGATCACTCTCCATTTAGCAAGTTACACCCCTTCATTCAAAACCCAGTGTGTGTGATGGGTAACTAGGAAGCTATCTCAAATTAATACTATCCATTATTTTTTGATCTGTATTGGGGAGGGGGAAGGGAACAGGTGGGTTTTTAACTTCTGTTCCTGAAGGTGAATGACTGTGAGATCCTCTGATCCTTTTGCTGAAGACCTCAACATAGTCAATCAAAAGAATGGAGTCCTCAGTTAATTCTCTTAAAATACGGCTATTACCATACAGGTTGAAGAGAAGACAAAGATCTCAACTAGATTAAGAAATGTCAGTGTTTACTGGTAAAACAATATTCTGTTTTAGAGCAGACTTAATAGCCAGAGGGAAACTTATTTTCTGGGACACTTTTCAATCTAAGCCTCCATATCTTTGTCACCTGCAGCAGAGTTACTTGTGGAAAGACAGGGCAAAGCAGAGCAAGGATGCTTTGAAACCTGAAGAAACTCCCATTGTGTCAAAACCCAGAGCTTCTGTCACAAGGGTATTAAGTGAAAAAAAAAAAAAAAAAAAAAAGATGAGTAACAAATCCAGAGCTGAAACAGTTTGCAAAAGCAAAGAGCTGCCTGCTTTGGCAGGTCACCTTGCTTCCTCAAGTGGAAGCTGTGCTGTACATTCACATAAATCTTCAGGATTCTAACACTAGCTTGCTTTGCTCTTGGCTGTGAGATCGAGCCATTACATTTTTTCCTAAAAATATGATAGGAAAGTGCACTGAGCAGCCCATATATCAACCTGAGTAACAGAGTACAGCCATGAACCTGGAAGGCTTCTTGTCACGAAGCCAGATACATTAAAAACAGAGGTATTTCCACGAACAGTACAAAGGCATCTTTGTATCACATCCAAATTCAGCAGGCACTGAGCTGACAGACATTCCAAGATGAACAGAAACTTGTTTGAAGTATTTAATTTTAAAACTCACTGTAGAAAATAAGACCCAAGACAAAGCCTGCAGAAAACAAAGTATCTTGAGGAACAGACCTGACTGAAGTAATTGCTGCATTGAATTAAGAGGTCAGCTGCAGGCAGATAATGCATAATATTTGACAGCTGTTGGTTGTAATTTATGAAAACAGGAATTTCATATTTTTTTTTCATATTTCATTTATTGGAAGAAAAACTGTGTGTCAAAGCAGGGTATCAAATCACTCAGAAAGATCAATACGAATACTGTCCCTGTTTTGTCTGCTTAAAGATACAGAAACAAGGCCAATGAGGGAGAAAAAAATATCACTAATACAAAGAAGTTCCCAAAAAAATCACTTGAATCATTAAAAAACAACATGGACTTAAAAAACATAAAACTGAGGGGAGATTTTCTGTGTCCCACATGGTGTTTTTAATTTCTTGCTTGTGCTGTTACTTTTTCTAAAACAACAAGGTGTGGCAGAAGAGAGGCACAAGGATGACACCCAGAAGGCAGCATGAAGGTTGCCAGACTATTTCTGGCTTCAAATATTGCAGTAATAATCTGCACTTACTGCACTGAAAGCAACTATTAAGACATTCAGTGTAAGAAACCAAATGTAGTCCTAAGGAAGTACTCCACAGTGTCTGCATCTTTCTGTGCTTCACTAGGGGTTTTTCTAAGTTTTAAAGACAAGAAAGCCAGGAATAACTACTATGCTAAAGTTCTAAAAGTAAATGTATCACATCAGCTACGATTAAAGCTGGGCTCATCAATCCAAAGCGAGTTGTTCAACCTGGAGTCTCAGTGTACCCAGGCTTTTGGGGCTGCCCGGAGCTCCCGTAACTGCAGGGCAACAAACAAGACAGCAATGTTTTGAGCTTTATTCTCAAAGGCTGTTAGCCCCAGCATGTGGGCACAGATAGCATTATCTAATCCAACAGTCACTTCTTACTAGAATACATCTCACATGATGGCTCTCCTCCTCCCACCACTGAGTCACTGCAACAAACAGAGCAGCTGGCTGCAGACAGGCTACACAATGTCTGCCTGAGCCACGGGCACCGGCACCAGATGCAGGCTGACCTCAGCTCCATCCGAAGCACGCTGTCCTCTACACAAGAGAGTCAGCTTGTGATCACCAGGAACTGCACGTGCTCTCTGGACATCGACAGTAGACACAGACCCAACCAACCTACTTTATCCCTGTTGAAACTATTAACAGGAAAAAAAGGTGCTTTGACACGTTATTTTGAACATAGCTCCTAGCTTGATTTTTAGTAGTTCAATCCTCTGATCATCTTCTGCACAAGTTCAGGAAAGTTTGTCTGTTATGGCCCTCCAAATTTGCAAGAACTTACCTGAGTAATCAAAATGGAGTACCAGCATTAAACTTTCTCTTCCATCTTTAATATTAAATATTTATTCACCACTCCAAAATTCAGCGTTTACCACAGAGCTCACTCTTCTGTATGGTCATGCAAACCTACTGAATACTTATCTCAGTGCCTACACATTATGTACCGTGGAATGAACACACACCACCCCCAAATTTCATAATTCATATACAGAGAAAATACATCCACATATTGGAAATTTGCAATCTGTATTGACATCAAACACAAGCAGCCTCCACAGAGGCTGGAATCTTCATAAATAAAAAGTACAGGGATGCACCAATAACATAAGCTCAGCAGAAGTGATCAATATCTAACCTCTTTGCATCTTCCTAAGCAACATCAGCTGCATAAACTTCACTTCACTTTATCTAAACTAGACTCCTGCTCTAAAACTCTTACCAAGTCAGCTTTATTTTCTGTCAAGTGCTTGACAGTCAGGACAGCTTCTACCTGAGCATAATGCACATGGTGTCAGAAAAACCCAGACAAGTCTTAGTCAGCTTGGTACAATGAGCAAGGAACAGCAACTCAGAACATCTGCCAAGTCTGACTTGTTAAAGGCCAGATGTTTGTGAAGTGAGTTTGTGTATATGCTCATGGAACTGACAATTCCTGCCACTCTGAACAGTGCTGGCGACCTTTGGTTCTTTAAGCAGCAGTGAGAGGTGAGACTGTTTCAAATTATGGTTTTTTATAAATTCATATCAAACACTTCACACAATGTGAAATGATAAAGGCATGCAATTGACTACCCGTATCATGATTTTAAAACACTGCACAAATCTAGGTCCTTTTAGCTATTTCCAATGTTCAGGCAGCTTTTTCTTGATCAGTCATCATTGCATGTAACACTTCCATTGTCCATTTGATTTTCCCCGTTCATTAATGAGGTCAGCAGGTTGGTGGTTTTCCCCTCTAAAAACAGGACACCTACCATGAACTCTCATCCTATTCTGATCATCAAAATCTGCAATATCATCCAACTCCTTCTGTTCTGCTTCATTCTCACGTATCTCAACTCACATCAGCAGCAAGGACTTGCTTTGTTCAGCAGAACACCAAAACAAATTCAATTGTTACAGGTCCCATTGGTACACTGATACCTGCTCTTGTGCTCCTCACACTTCCACATTAACTAGAAAATTCCCTCTTCGTATCTGTCAAATGCTTTACCAAAGCCCAGGACCAGCCTTTCTGCTTTTGCAAAGAAAATATTGTCTGGGGCCAGTTTACTGTACCATGTTTAATATGTTACCAAAGTCAAATTAACAGGCTTTCATTTCCTTGATCAAAAGGGATTTAAGGTTTAAGAAGAAGCTTTTATGATATAAGCTAAAAATGCATTAGCTGGAAGTAATAAGAACTAGGTTTTATCAGTCAAGCAAAAATTAGTAGCCAGAGACCATGATAAAGACATGAAGAGACAAATAGAAATCTGAAATGTATTACATAGAGGGACTCTAATAGACTAAGGGATCTATTAATGCTCTTCCATCAAACCTCATTAAGCCTAATTTTCCTCATCTCCATCCTTTCAACATATCTCAAACTAACAGAACATGAACTTTCCTCGCAGAAGCTCGATCACAGAAAGACACCTGTACTCATGGAATTTTAGAAAAAAGAAGACTATCAGCAGCAGAAAGATCTACTTTCATTGTGACTCCCTATCATTAGTGTATTCTGGTGAGTACAACTGGAACACAACTTCATAAAAGGGAACCACAATAACCAAAAATCTGGAAAAATGTAGAACAGTTTCTAAGTCCAATTTCATGTTCTGCATTAAACGGAAAAAAATCCTCACAGAACTTAAAGACTTCAAAGCAATTCTATTGATGTCATCAGAACACTGCTAAATGGAAGAGTGATCTTCTCAGTCTTCTGAATAGATCAATGTTACCAGCATTCACAATTACACTGTAACCACACAGCATCCACTACACACATCCATAAGCCCAGGTAAGTCTCTGTAAACTTTACTACAAATGGAAAGAAAATGAGACAGGATAAAGAAAAAAAAAAAAAAGCCCCTTTTGATTCCATCTAAACCAGATCTATGCACAGTTACAAACAATACAATCATATGAGTGGATTGTACTGATGTCTCAAACCCTAAACCAAAAAACTCCATCATATTCATGTGTATCGCGGATGAGAGCTGTGTGCTCAGTTACAATCCAATCAATCCACATGCCTTTTAAAGAAATCCTACTTCCTTGAAAGAAGCTGTTGGATAAATGGCACGATTTCAGAAGCAAAGGGAAACTGGAAGCTGTACATCTGGCCAATAACTAGAGGAAAGTTACAGGCTGTGGGAAATGAGTAGGAACAAGGCTACCAGGGACACACAGACATGGGCAAACTTTCATTCCTTTAAACTACAATAACTACATTGATACTGAAATGCAGGATGTAAGTTTTTTTCTCTTAGCATTTCTACGTATGTTTTCAAACCAGCTCAGGAGTGTGCAATAATTACTAATTTACAGGAGAGAAATATTTTACTGTAGTTAAAAAAACCTAACAAAATTCAGAAAAAATGGTTTTAATCTATAAAATAAAAATCTTGCCTTTGAATCTCTCAGTAAGTAAGAAACTGTACATTTGACAGTCTCTGAACTTGCACTAAAACTAAGAATCCTTCCACAGGATGTCGTGAAAACCACACCGTGTCAATAGTAAATTCTAGCACAGGCACACTCTGCATTTTCTTTAACACTATCATCACAAGCCAAACTAAACCTACAAGCAAATGAAGTATTTCATAATTACAGTCCCCCCTAATATTCTGCTGTTGCATTTTGCAGACTTGTAATGTTTTTGAGTACTTACGAAAGAATTCGGTCAAGTTTTGGTCCATGACGTCCCTGAAGGACAGTAGGGGGCTTGTACACCCTCATCATTCCTTACTATCTGTACAGTTCCTCTGTTCCTGGAGCTCCTGGTCTCTTTATTTATGAAGCAGTGATCATTTTGAAGTTATTTATAAACATTAACTCATTACATTCCCAAGTGTCATATTAGATACCAACTCAGTGACTCATACTCCTGACAATGTATTACCAGGGCTGGGAGAGAAGGTAAATTTACATGCACGAGTAGCACACACAGGCATGCCATGAACTAATCTTGTATTTTAAAATGGTCTTCAGCATTAGGTAAGTCTGGAGTTATTAACAAATACATGTGTCAACTGAAATTGGCTCATTATCAATCAGAGGAATTTATAAACACTGCCTGGCCACCATTCTGACAAAACGAAAAACAACCCACAGAACAAAATATCCCTTCAGTTTTGAGGATCAAAAATGGAAGCTGAAGTGTTGTAAAGCTTGCTATTACTGCACCTAAGTGAGTGCAAATTAAGGAAAATTACAGCCAGCTTCAAGTACTCCCTGAGAGGGAAAGCATCAGCCATGTGTTAAGATTTCTTAAAAGACAGTAACAAAGTTATCAATTCACCAGAAAAAATTACTTCATTACACCTTATATGTGTAATTGGCCTCAAAAGCCTCAGTGTTTCAGATGGCACATCTGGTCCCAGCAGCCTTAGAAACTGTATCATTGCACAGTAAGCAATACAAATATTCAAGTGAGAATTTCTGCAGCAAAATAAAATAGTATTAGTACTTCAGCACTTTTCCCAAAATGCAAGGGCATCTAAATCCTTTCTAAAATAGAGAAAAATCTCTGAACCAAAATAATGTACTTCTGCTGGCAATGAACTAATTTCACTCTTCACTTCCCAATTTTCCCAAGATTCCTGAACACTGGTTATGAAAGCAAAGGAAAACATCAGATCTGCTGAAGAGCTTTCTTTATTATGCCACTCTTCACTGGTCAGTCCTTTGGCAAAATATTTCTGAAGAAATGTTTCTATTTCTGCCTAGGAAAACCCTGAGGCTCCAAGCCACGTAATTTAACTTTGAAATTAGCCCTTCTCTGAGCAGAGGGTTGGACAAGACCTCCACAGGGTCCCTTTTTCAACTTTAATTTTCATGCAAGCAGATATTTTTCTCCAGCTTAGAATAATTTAGAAAACATTTTCCTGCGTTTAACATGGGAGTCAGTTACACACTACTAAATCCAGGTACACCTAAGAGGAGGGATATGAGAGCAGAACTCAAAGACAACTACTACCAGGCCACATTTTAAAGAACCACCCCCCCCAACAGACACCCATTCCAGAAGCCATAGACTTGGCAAAGCCTTTCTCCTGATCCATCACAAACCCCATGTTCCTTCCCACGCAGTAATATTTATTCCCATTTCTTGCATTCCCTGTCTTACTGCTCCCCACAGGATTTGAGTCTGCCCACACTGCCTTTACCCTTTACTGAGATTGGAAATGTCACTCGCAGATATGTTAAAAGTAATATATACTTAAACCTTCTCTTCCCAACTATTTACTACTCTCTACATTATGGTAGTAACTCTTGTTCTTATAGTCTGAAAGCTGCAAGACAGTTACTACAGAAGAGAAGTTCTAGCTTAGAATTAATTGAACTTTATTGTAACCATGTAGTTACAGGAGTAATGAGACTGAAGAAGCATTTGTGAAATGTTTTAACAAAATTAAATGTTCTTCTTAAGCTTAATGCCACAACAGCAATAGTCTTTCCACGGACAATCTGTCTAGCAGCATGAGTGCTGCTCATTCCAGTGCTCATTCCAGTGCTCCTTCCTTGTTTCAGGGAAAAACAAAACAAATCCAGAACCAGACTTCAAAGAGGACATGGCATTAAATGGAAACAAGTAGAGCATACTGATCAAAAAAGCCAAGCCATAAGAATGCCATCTGATAGGATGTCCTTCACATACCAAAAATTTCAAGAGACTTTCAGAGCTCTTAATATAGGGCAGCACTTTTTTCTGACGAGATGCCGATCTACAATGCTTCTCTCAAAAGTATTTCAGCATTATAAATTTCAGATAATGCAGCCTTCTAAAGGAACAGACAGCAAATAAAAATACTAAAAGCCATTAATGTAGGACAGAAAAAAACATCAAAAGATAAAAGGCTTTTTAAAAGTCTGTCAAAAGAAGTGACATAAAAGACTTTTATCATGACAGCAAACTTGCACATAAACACATCAAACAGACAAATTTGTAATGAGCTCCTTGCTATTTGTTTTTAAACAAGGTAACTTTCAGATAAAGTGATTCCTGCTCAGATTTAAGAACACACAGAAGAAAAGAGACAGACAAGTATGACCAATTTTGATGTCAACCCTTTGTTCAACATATATAGCTTGTTTATCAAATGAAGTATTCCTAAATTAGCCATCTGGTTCTGCTCACCTTTTCATAAACAAACTAAATGCTGAATAGCAAAATGGAAAAAGCTTGAGTGCTAATTAGAACCAACACATTTAAGCATTCTTCCAGTTACCACAAAAAGCTATTAGGTGCACTTACACCATCAGTCTGGACCACCTCCCATTTATTCAAGGCTCCTGTATCTGTCCTGCATGTGACCTAAATCGTTCCCAGCATCCCTTCAGGAAGGGAACAGCTAATCTCCTGGGAGTATTTTGATGGTAAAACAATCCAGGATTGCACCACAGGCCGTGTGCTTGGGACAGCCCAAGGTCTTACTGTTTTTGCTTAGCCCAGAGTGACAGCAGTGTCCTACAAGACTTTGCCATGTCACACACTCATAACCCAGAAACTCACCCTACAGCACCACCCCATATTGCCACGAAACAAAAGTGGGAATATGGCAACCACAGGGTTTGTAAAAATTTGGGCACTTCATCAATACATAATGATTATTGAAAGGAACGGGAAAAAACCCTGTATGTTCAAAATGCTACAGGTCTGAAAAAATATCCCACAGGGATAGAAATTGAATGGAACAGCTTAGCTTGGAGGAAGCACCAACGGGTCAGGGGAACATAGACCTGTTACTGAGGGCAGCACAATATATCAGCACTGCTCCAGTTGAAAATGAAACTGCTAAAGGCTCCATCAATTTATAGACTAAATGCAAAAAATTATGGGCTTTTTTACTAAAGAATACAGTGTAAAGGCAAACAAGATTTCCAGTAGAATGTCCTGATTGAGTACATCCACATTCAGGACAACAACCCTGTCATTTGTGATGACTCAATTCTCTGCTTCTAAAACTTCCTTCCTCGCTTGCTGCTTTTTTCAGTGTCAAAAACTGAACACACAACAGTCACTGGAAAATTAATTAGCCTGGTTGAAAATGACAGCAGTGAAATCTCCCAAGGCTTCCCCTCTGATCTTCAACTCTTTCCTAGCATGCCAATTCCAGCTGCATTGCTTGAATGGGTGGAGAGCACAAACAAGGGATCCAGCGACCAAGTTTTTACAGAGCAGAACTAATGAAAACTGTGCACATACGAGTGCTGCCCTCATGCAGGAGAGCAATTTGAAGTCCTTGACATTAATTTTCTCCTCATTAGGAGTTATCAATTCCTTGAACTGAACAGCTGTTCACTTTTAATACCATACCTTCAGCTGTTCACTTTTAATACCATACCTTCTCTGGATTTCCATTTCTTCTTGTGATGGACCATTCTGTATTTGAGAGGGAAGCTGTGAATTCTGTCGAGGCAATGTAGGACCTAAGAGCAAAGACAGATCATAAATTAATGGTTTGAATCTTTACCATGTAAAAAAAGCACAAAATCAAGGAAAAAGAACAGCCATCACACAACATTTTAAAACTGCCCACTTCTAAGCCAAACAAGCTCAACAACATAATGCAGCAAATAAAAACTGCAACCTCACGTATGTACAACGTTACCTCACGCATCTGCAGAATGAATTTATTTCAGATGGATGGAAATGTTTCACAGAAATGCAAAACAAACTTTCTATATGATGGAATTTTACAAAAGCTTTGAAAAGCACTCCAAGTCTGAATTTTTCTTAAAACAATGAGCAAGTACTCTTGAAGGAGCAGGAAAGGCTCAAAAAATTAAAACACTCACCTAAATAGAACACTGGAAAAGGGGGAGAAAACAGAAAAAAGAAAGAAACAAAAGAACAGGAGAAAAACCATCAGAACCATATCACCACATAGAGAGAAGGAAGATAAAGCATGTTTCGACAGGTCACACCAAAATTTACTCAGATTTCAGGTCATCAACTTGGATCAAAGGCCTTTTTTGCATAGGTATGTATTGTGTCCAAAGGAATGGGGGCATATAACGAATGTGCAAATTGTGAATTCTGCTAAGCACAAGAGATGCAAAAGGGAAGGTCATGCAAAATCATCTTCAGCCTTTACTGATGGGAAATTCTGAACCACACAACTTTCAAGTAACTGTCTACACGAGATCTGTATTCTAGAAACAAAAAAGCTTTACCATTTTAATCACAAATGTATTTACAGCACAAAACTGTGTAAAAAGAAGTGCAGAACAATGAAATGTGGGATGGAATACAGGAGACCATGAATGCATTGCTGCTGTCAGGCAGTAATCCAGGAAATTATTTAGACTATATCTATGCTCAAGATCATGGGATTTATAAGAACCAAGGATTAAAATCAATTAAAAGGTTGAGTTTTGAAAACGTCCCAAGAGAAAAGCAGTAATTTCTCATTGACATTCCACCAAACTAGTTAGAGTTATGGAGTTGTAATGAGATCTTCCCCATCTCAAATATCAAAATGCTAATTTTTTTCCTGTATGAACTTGTGAAAGTCACCCAAACCCATAAAATACACAGACACATCAAGGACAGGCAATTTGCTTGAGATGCAGCAAATAAGTACCTTGTTTAAAAGCCCTGCAAAAAGGTTCATTTCCTCAGAATGCCACAGTACTGTGATCTTTAATCATGAAAATTATAGAAGTGTACACTATGTAAGTACCCTACAATTACAAAAGGTAATGGAACTTAATTGTGGAGGATAAAACCAGGCAGTGTACTACAGAGGTGATGTCTTCCTTAGTTATTCTTTCTGAAAGCATTAGGCCCTTATTCCTAATGGCTTGATGTTGCTTGGGATGCACTATTTTTACTTCAAGTATCACCAAGAAACATCCACAGGTATACCTATAATATTTTAAATGCAAAACATTTAACTGCAATGAGAAATTATTAATTAAATTTTCATTAAGTAGAAACATCTGCCACATGGCTCTCCTGGAAAACTCTTCTGCTTTAAATCTTCTGTAAGACGCACGTCCTCCTCTCCTCACCCCTGTGTGACAGGTGGAAAGCTTTAATGCTCATTAATCCATGACTGCAGCTCCCAGGCAGCTGGGCTATTTGCTGCCTGCACCAGGCTGCAGCCTTTCATGGACTTTTACAAGAAGACACAATCCAGCAGCAGTTAAAGGTGCTATAAACACCACCAGTGCTGCTTGCCATGCCCAACAGAGAACACTTGGTGCAACTCAAGGCTCACAGCTTGAGCTGCAAACTGCAAGCAACACTGTAAGTATCAGATGTGATGAAATTCTCATCCTATTCCTCAGAATGAAACACGTTGACCTAAAAATTAATAACAAAGAACAAAAATAAAAAGAAATGGTCACCATGTACCAACAAGATCTATTTCATACTGAAAATGCAGTAGAATTGAAAAGTCCAAGCTTCTATCAATTTAATCTTTAAGAGTATTTAACAAGTTTTTTTTTTGAAGAAGGTATTATCATGCTGCAGAAGCTGGATGCAGACCACAACTCTCCAACCTTTCTACCTTAGACCTTCTTTAGCCAACACCTCCAGAAAGCAAACACCAAGCTTCACATGCACTGGCTATTCCAACATCCCTAGCTATGAGGAAACCTGTTCTTGTAACTTCAAACTTTCTTCCAGAGCACCGTCCTTCAGAAAACCACGTTATCCATCAATTCTGCACAAGGCAAACCTGAGCAAGCCAAGTCAGCTTTAACTTGGCCAGTCCACTCCAGTGATGGGCTTCTTTCACAGCTATGCACACAGGAGACAGAACAAAAAATCACCTGCTGGCAATTAACCTGGTGGTTCCAGTGCTCCTTACACATTTTTACCACAAGTATATGCAACCTGAGTACAGCAAAAGCTTTCAAGAAAGCAAAGTTCAGCTCCCAAGTCATCTGTCCTCTTTTCTTATGAAACTTCCCTCTGCAACCACCCTGCTAATGAACATTAGAAAGTTAAAGATACATGCCAGGTGGAAAAGTATGTTTTATCCTAGAAAGTTTATTACAGCAAGCCAAGACTACTACTTCATTGCTAAAATACAACTGCCTGGGTAGCAGGACAATAAAACAAAATAAACAGGAACTAGCTAATAAAAGCCTCTCTCAGAGGCTTTTGAACATTTCAAGATACTTCAGAAACAACAACCCCCACGAGAAATACTCAGATACTGCCTGGAAAAGAACTCTGGATCCTCCTACAGGATCACTTTATCTTCAGATGCCAATATAAGCCAAGTGAGAGATGGGGCTGAATGGTCTATTCATTCTGAGTTTTAAAGAAAACCTAACATCTCTCTTTTTCTATAAAAGCACAGATGGTGCACTCTTGCAGCCCATTCTGACAGGCAGAGGATATAATTTCATACTAATTTGATCAGCAGCCATTCCAGTTTCAGTGCTTTCTGGTTTTTAGCTTATTCTCACCTTTGCATCACCCTTCCTCTACGACAGTTCAGGCAACTGCATGAGAGATGGACTGGACATCTAACACATTAAAAATCACAGGGAAAAAGGCCTGCATTGAGTGTTTCCACCAGGTAGAGGACAGCCAGACCTGGTTCTTCATGAGAGACAACTATGGTGGCATCAACATCAGACTGCTGGGGACTGCCTGAACCAAATCAAGCATCCCCAACATCACCCCTTTAAACCACAACCAGAGTTACAGTTTATCAAACTCCTAAATTTTTCATCCCTAATTGACTGGTTACCTTGTATATCTATTCAAAAGCCAAACCAATTTCAATTGCACAACCCTATGAAAGCATAACTGGCAAGCAGGGAAAAGAGACTCATGGTTTGTCTTCACCCAATGCCTTTTGTTCCTCCATGCTTCACTCTTTCAGTCACCCTCAGTCTGTTTGGAAGTGTCACACCAGGCCCTACTGCACTTCTTTTAATGCCAGCTGCATTGTATGTTATCAGTGTTGACACTGGCTGATATTGAAAATACCACATTCCTATAGCCCTAAAAAACCCCAAGCATCAGCTGTTCAAGATTGGCACAACACATGTCCTGCAAAGTTATACACTGAGCTACAGCGTGTGTTTTCACTTGGCTGGATAGGCTTACTTAGGAGCCGGGAATATAAGGATGGATGAAATGGGGTTTGCAGGGAACCAGTGGCAGCCAGATCATGTGAAATCTTCCTCAGAACCCCACATGCCCTAATTCAAGAAGGCAAAAACACACAGAAAACCTCACACCTGCAATTACTGTACTTCAGACTACAGCAGTAAAAGACAAGCCCTAATTTTTCAATAAATCTGGTAAAGCTGGTCAACTATCACATGTAAGAATTTAGTTTGAGGTGAATATCTCTATTTTCTCCCAAGAGAAACAGTTGATATAAACAACTCAGTAACTGAGAATTTCCACTCTTTCACTTCTCAGTATGTTAGTGCCAAAACTAAGCAGTGTTCCTGTTACACAGCGATACACAAACCAAAGTATGACTTGCCTCTTAGAAGTCTTTTCAAAGACTGAAAGTGGCCGGCAAATTTATTTATACATCTATATGATATAAACGTAAATGAGCTGGCTAATTACAATCTTTAGAAAATATTTTCTTTAAGGACAGTTTGAATACTCCTACTAAGCAAAGCCCACACCCTGGGCAAGAGTTCAAAGCTACAGCCAAAAAGATGTATTTTTGTTAGGGTATATAAGAACTTACTAAAAAAAAAGTGTTTTACTAAATGGTTAAAGGTTTTCTGAATGAATGAATGAATGAACAGAAAGCAGGCTTTTCAGAGATCTGTGCAGGAAGCAATATGAACAACAACTTTCATGAAGCATCCCTCTCATGTGTTTCCAGCTCCTTCTCCCATTGAGAGCCTGTCCTGCTCTAGGCCATGCCAGAACAAAGTCTGGGTTGATTACTAACCAGCCCTCAGCAGAACCAAAACCACGTCACTCCTCGAGCCCTGGAGGTGTGTTAAGGGTTTATGTGCAAGACTACAATGGCCAACAAAGAGGGCATTAACTAGTGACAAAATTTTCTCTAGTACTTCTGTTTGGGTGAATTATCTTCCAGCCAAGACTTCTCTTCAAACACCTTCTTCCTCACTCACAGTTACCTTCAGCTGAGTTAATTTTCTCATCACTCCAAACTTGAAACCAAACGCTTTCCACTTCAATCCACAAGCCCTTTTAACTTAATTAAGGTAGCAAAAGGCAACAAGAATAACAAAATTATTCATTCAAACACACATGAATTTAAGTAGAGGTAAGCCTCCTATCAGTGCCAACAGAACCCCCTATCAGTGCCAGCAGTGCCTTGGAAAGCAGGCACTGATAACCTGGGAGCCAGGCTTGGCTCAGCACCAGTGTGCTGGGGGAGCTCAGCAGCTTCCAGTTTTCCCCTGCCATCCTTTCATGCTTGGGGATACAGATTCACCAGCAGGCAACTACAGCTGCTTAATGAAACTACAACATCACAAACTCAAAGGAGCAAGTACTGAAGTTAAATACATTAATACCATCTATTGTGGGATATTTATAGCTTCCCCTCCACCCTCAGCCGTGTCAAAATTTGTTTAAATAGCAAAGTTATAGGTGATGACTGTCACTACTGATGCATAATACTACAGAAATGAGCCTAACCAAGGTATATTTCACAACTATCTTCATGACTTTCATGAAAACACCCTGCTCCCAAAAGGCAGATTTAATCTAGCTACAACTTTTACTTATAATATTTTTAAAGGCAACACTATAAACCCTCAACAGTAAAAATATGCTGACATTCCTCTATGTTTATTAAACAAAACTTTAACCATAAATTAATGCACCTCTATTTCTATTTGCCATATAGTTTAGACCAGCTACCAGATTTTAATTAAATTCTTGAGGTTGTTCATCTAAAATCTAATGCTTTCACATGATACACCCCTAATTCTCAAGAACCAAAAAAACCCCCACTTAAGAAACACCATATGGGCAACACTTTAAAGTCTGTATAACTCTGAAAACTTAGCAACCTTCTCTTCACTTCCAAACACTATAACTAATTCTGATTATGCTTTCAATAATCTGAGGTGCAATTACAAGGAAGAGGAAGTACTCTGTCCAATAAACAGATAGATGTTCCTGTAGGGTCAACATTTTGGCACCTAAATCAGAATTAGGTAATCAGTATTAGCTATTATAAACACTATTATTAGCTATAAGAAACAACCTAAAAAAATATTTAATCAATACCATATTTAAAAGGAAGGGGAAAATCTTGCTAACAAAACCAGAGATATTATCCAACTTTTGACAATACAGGTAATAAAAATACCATCATGTTACTCCTGTTCTGACAGGGAGTGCTGACAGCCTGTTCCAGAGGCTTGCTGAGAGTACAGGTACAGTATAATTACTTCACTGCTGTAGAATTTTCCTTCTCTCAAAACAAGTTTTAGCATGATGTGAACCAAAACAGTACAAAGAAAAGCATCTGAGATCCCCCCGACAAGTTCCACATATACTTTTCCCATTTCAGTCTTCTGTAGCCTCTCCATATATTCCAATTAGGCAACGCCAATTCTTGTTTCAGTTTGCATTTCCCAAAGATATTAAATTATTTAATCCATGATTTGAGTGCATTCCCCTATCAACAACGATTTAATTACCTATCTCTGCTGGAAGAGAAAGGACTGCACAT
The DNA here is from genome assembly GCA_013401135.1 of Cettia cetti. NCBI lineage: Eukaryota > Metazoa > Chordata > Aves > Passeriformes > Sylviidae > Cettia > Cettia cetti. The sequence continues at coordinate 65,500 of VZUI01041679.1, forward strand.
CAATATACAGCTGTGAATAAAGATTTGTTTATTTAATAACTGGACAGCCTAACTTCAAGTTACTAATTCAAGAGAAATTCAAAAAACTTGAACTAAAGGGGCTTTTCCCTCCTCAAGGTCAGACAAATAAAATAATGAGACCTTGGAAACAAAAAAACCCCTCAGTTTCTTCTTCCTCCCCATTTCCCTATGAATTAAACTGTGATCTACGGCAATACTAGAACAGATCCACTGAAGCCCTTCCTGACCCTGCCTTTATATCCAGAACATTCCATAATCTTTTCAAGAACCAATATATAACTGCTACAGATTAGTACAAAAAGCATCACAAATCTTACGTCTATGTAATTTTATTAGAAAGAATTAAAATAGACTTATTTACTGTTGTGACAGCCTTCCTTCAGTTCTTTCGCCGCTTTCATCTTCTGCAACAAACAACTCCGAGGACCTCAGATGCAAATTACACATCTATAAACCTCACACTTAGTTTTCTATTCTCTTAGCAAGGTTTTCCTGAGGTTGAAGACAGATGCCACACAAAGCAACACCGATCCCAGCTGAACTAGAAGGTGCTTTTTGCAGCAAAACTGAGTATGATACTCCTTTGTTCCTCCCAACACAAGCTTCCCTTACGTGACCTTATTCCTTCAAAGAAATAATCCATTGTCTCACACATCAGAGAATTCTCAGCCGTCTAATTTCCCCTCATTGAAGCTTTTCTCTCATTCCAGAGCCACTTTGATTGCAACAATGAGCCCTACTTAATGCAGATATGAAAATTTCCTTTGTAATGCAATGCAAAACCTTTGCAGCGAGCCGTCATCTCCAGACAAGACCAATTACTGAAATCTGAACACATTGCACACAGCCTTAGAGCCAGAAATCCTCTTCATTTGACCTCTTAAACTTGATGACACGCACTTGTCATTTGATCAAGGTGTCCCTTTTGACCACATCAAACAATTGTTTAATGCAATGAGTAGTAAGTCTTTCAAAATTTTCCCAAATGGGGGCCAGAAAAAAACCTTGGTTCATTTTTAATGCATTTCTGAAAGAGTGTGGGGCAGGAATCTGCAGTATTTAATTCTTTAAAATTCCAGGACAAAATGCAGCCCTGTTCTCTTCTGGATTTGCAGGCTGCCTGCAATCTGCCCAACTAGCCAGCAGGAAAATAGGGTTTGCTAATGCAATCATTCAAACCAGAATAGAGCTAAAACGCTTTGACATTTACTGAAATGAACAGAGTTCAACCATTTGAGGAGTCAGGACGTTCATTTGATCAGTCCTATAACTCAGGGGGAGGATAAAATCCTAAATCTGCAGAGCATTTGCAGCAGTTTCACTGATAAGGCAGCCATTGCTTCCGAGTCCTCTGAGACAAACCTGCACTGTTTTTCTAGCAGAAATATGCCACTTGCAGTAAAGCCTTTACTCTTAGCTTCAGAGATTTTCACTCTGCATTCTGAACTCATCAGAAGGACAAAAAGCCTGTCCCTGTGAGCTCAGCAGTGCCTCGACTCCAGCAGATCCACTAGAGGGAGATCCTAAATTGAACAACCTCCAATTCTGCCAGCAGCCAGCAGAACAGCTGAGGATGCCAACTAAAAGATCAATGACATTTTTCAAATATATGCAAGAGAAGGAGACCATGATTTAATTTTATTTTAAAAAGAGCAAGAGAGCCATACCCAACAGCTGACTAGCAAACCAAAAGGATGCATACAACTGAATCTTTAATAACACTCAGAACTAGTTTAGATTTCTGTGAACCCTTGCTTAAAATTTAAAATTCATCTATAGCTTTATGAATTTCTGAATAGTATGCTCAGCTAACATTAGAACTGCTTTCCTTTTATGAATAAAATGCAACATAAAATAAGCAAGCTAATAAAAGAAATTGCCAAAATGAGAAAGCACAGCAGAAAATAAGGATACTGCAAGAATCTAACTGAATGCAATTCTAAAATGAAAGGGAAGCTATCTATGTAGGATTTCTTTATTTGAGTTGGAGGCTATATATGCCATTTTGGATACACTAGGAAACACAGCAATTTATTTAAACTAATAGAGACAAGTTGTCATCTTCAAGCACAGATTTTTGAAGCAGTATCATCAACATACGAGAACTGCATGTGTTAGAAATTTTTAAAAGCCAAGCAGATACATTGAAAGAAACAAAACTATCCATACATAATGCATTGATCATCACGTAGCAGTGTAAGTTTATTTTGTGACACGTAACCTCCCAATACCTTTTCAGAAAGAGTAATTTCTTCATAAAAGTGATGCAGTTGCAATCTATTTCCTAAAAGAGCTAATATTAGAGCCTCAGAGCCAGTGACCTGTCTAAGTAAATATTCATCTGCTTCAGAGATGCTGGCAGGGGGGGAAAAACCTGACACCAAGGATTCATTTCTAGCTGCACTTTTAGGAAATTATACCAACTACAGAGAAACAAAATTCACTGAACTGTGAGCAAGGAGCACAATTAGTTTGTTTCTAAACTGCAAGCCACTTATCAATCTATTTGAAACAGCATGTTCAGAAATACACTTGATCTTTTTTACTTCTTACACTTATACAGGTCAGAAAAATTAGGTAATATCTAGATCATACATTGACAAACTTCCCAGCTGATAAAACTTTAGAACACTCGTTGACAATACTCCAACACAGAAACATTATGAACATTTATCTTTAAACATTGTCTGGAAGTGATATGAGGTTGAGAGTGCAATTCCGTGTGTCTTACTAGGAATTTTTTAAAAAGCAGCTGTGCAAAACTGCTCATCTGCTGAAACAATGCTGATAATGTTAAGGTTTGGTTTTATTTTATCTTGATGGAAGCTAGAGCACCTATCTGTCTGTGACACAGGTGACAGATAAATTTAATCTTAAACCACCACAGCCCTTGGCTGACAGGAGGCAGGAAAGAACAATTATCTCCTGTGCTCAGCATTAGCTTGTGATGCAGCTAATTAATGCATTTTGACTCGTGCCTGCTGCTACCAAATCAAACTCCCAAGAAGGAGAAACAAAGCGACTATCGTGTAATTCAGAAAAAATTAAAGGTTATACCAAATCACTTTCAAACATAGTTACAAAGCTTAATTCATTTCCATCTCAAAATTGTTGAGAGCAAACCAGAGGACAACAGCACTGCAGTCAGCAACCAGGCTGTGGTAAGTCATACACAAGTTATGAAATTTTACAGTCATTTTAGTTTTATCCAAGTCTTAACAAACTGAAGTGGCATCTCTGTTTAGTAAAGTTTCTACTACTGAACAACATAACAAGGCAGCAGCGACAAACACCTTGCACAAAGGAGCAAGAGAACGAGTCATTAGACAAATTACAAGCTACAAAATTAAAAAAGGACTGTCTAACTAAAAATGAGCAATGCCATGCCTGCCTATGTCATTTCAGCCTCTCTAGCAGCTCAGGTTTAGTGTTACGAGGAGTTAAACTGGATTATAAAGATATGTATATGCATATATACACTCTGAAACACATAACAAATTCTTCAAGTACAGGTTATGGGAAAGAATTTAAACCCCTCCAACCTGTGGTAATTACCATCAATCAGGCCTCTTCATCAAAAAACTACAAACAGCACTTCACGTGTTCACAAATGTTGGTTGGGAGACAGGTGATGAACAGTCAGAATGCATGGAAAGGCTACAACTGAGTAGCCCTTAGGCAAAGCAGAAGTGAGGGATTTAGAAGATAAAACACCCAGCTGAGAGGCAGGAGACTGGGAATCACAATTGGGTTATTTTAGCAGGCAAAAGAAACCTAACTCTACCTTTTCTATTTTGGCCTCCTATGTTGTGTAACAATGTAAGCACTGCAGACTGTATCATCCACAGGCCAGACAGCTTAGTTCACAAGGTAAGTCTTGAAACAACTATCAGAATAAAAACCAACTTGATAAATCCACTTTTTTGCTGTAGTTGAGACAGCCCTAGTATATTTCTCTACAGCCTCTCTTCTACACAAGAGAAGGAAAACTGGCACACAAGTACTACTCCTGTTACGCGAGCAATCTTTAAAGTTTAATGAGGACAAAAGAATTCTATTTGGTTACAAGAACACAAAAGACTCTTAGTCCTTTAAAAGAAACTCCCTCTGTGTGTGTCACAGTGTTACACTGATCAATTTGCTGTAGAGCCTACCTAGAATATGTTACAGATATCAGCAGAAGACTGAAAGCCAGCAATTTTTCCACCACTGCTTTAAAGCCTATGTCACCCTGGTCTTCAAACAAATGAAATTATAGACCTGATGTCTAAATCACATCTGAATGTTAACTCTGGATTCAAGGTCTCTGAGCTAGAAAACTCTGTATGGTAAGAACCGCCAGAGAAGATGACCTGAATTCCAAAGACTGAAGGAAAAAAAGCTTCACATTTTTATAAGAAACCAGTAAAGAGTCAGGAGCAAAAATACCAACACACAATGGAAACCTGGATGTCTCTAGAAATCCCGAAAGCAGCCTTGTTACAAGGTACATGCTTCTCGGGCAGCTCTTTTTGTTTTGCTTCCTTAAAAAAAAGGCAAAGCCAGCAGTTTCTGTATCTAATATGGAAACATGAAAATTGATTTACTTGCTAGGAATTGCAATTACAGGGATGTCAGTTCAGTTGAGAAGCACTGTTAAGAAGCAGTAATTAGTTAGACAAAACACCCTAATAATTAAAACACCTAGAGGCTTAATCAAGACTAGAAACAAGACTTATGGACTTTTATGCATAAACATTAGAATTTTTCTGTATTCAAATAATCTGAGGGGGAAAAAAATAGTGAAGAGACTCTTACCAGCTTCCTGTGAATTTAATACTTCTAAGGCATGCATCATGGCACTTGCGAAGACATTGGCATCTTCTTTGCTGCCAAAATTCAGGCCATACACCTGCCTAGCATCACGCCACTGGTGGAAAGTCTGTGTAGCCTGATTGTACTTCAGCCCTTTTGGAATGGCACAATTTATTACCACCTACAATCATTAAAAAAAAAAATTACTTATGTTTAAAATTGCTGTTCCATCAGAAGTTTCAGCTTCGTGTAGATTTTATTCCTCCGCCACATGGTTTAATTCACGACCCATAATCTGTGTAACACAATGCTGAAAGCATAACCATTTCAATTTTAATTCCAGAGCTGTCTGTAATCAGTGATGGGAATACACAAGGGGACTAATGAGATATTTTGTATCAACTTTTGCAGCTTAAGTGTTCTCACTTCAAAAGATGCCGAGATGTTTCCTAACAGCAATGTAGTAACATCAACTGCTTTGACTTCCAGCAGCAGACTACTTGATGTGAAACATGCATCTGAAATCCAGAGACTCATTTTCCCATGAATTTCGCTGGGTATTTGTTAGGTTTCTTTTTTAACCAAGTTATCACCTTCTCCCTGTGGCTGCTGCACCCCTTGGCTTGCAGGGCTTTCAGCAGCAGTTTACTGGATTTGCACCATGGATCACAGGGTATCATTTTGCAAGATTGTTATGGTTCACACAAAAGATGATAAATTCGAGCTATTAGGGCAACCATTTACTACAAGCCATCCACTAAGAGGATCCCATTGCACTTGGATAACTATATCCTCTCACCTTTTTCTGCTGAATAATGGGAGAAAAAAGCCCTCTCAGAGCAGGTTTGCTCTCAGATGAATGCACAGAGACCGTTTATTACCTGGAGTAAGTGTTTAACAACAAATCACACAGGAGATTACCAGTCTAGGCTTCAGATGTGTGGTAAATGACCAAGAACAGACCAAAAGAATTCTATGAAATGCTGGGAGGGAGGGAAACAAATATAAGAAGCTTTCCTCTAATGAAAGATTAAGTTTTTTAACCCCATCCCAAGTATCATATGGCAGAGCACATTTACAGAGTACTAATTTGCCATTTAATCATGATCCAGTAACTTCACCAAGGAAATTAAGATATAATCCCTTTTACTCCCTTCTCACAGTCTCTTAAATTGGTAGATGATCAGCATTACCAAATATCAGAAGGTTTTTTGAACAAAATGATCTGAGGAAATGAGATATCATACACCCAAGTTTTTATGAGACAGAAAGAGCTAAAAGAAGTGCTGGTGTCTACATAGGCTGCAGTTCACAGCGTAGAGTGGGGGAGAAAAGCTTTCAGGTTGCCACTTTGCCTTAAAAAGAACCAGATGACTTCTGTGTACACCACTAGCCTTTATAAATAGATATCTGTAGGAAGGAATGGCAAAAGGACTATTGCCTTGGGGGTATGCAAAGTGCTTAGTTCACACGGAAAAAGCAATAAAAGTTCTGCTACTTCAGTGAAAAAAAGTGATTTGTTTTTTACTGGTCCCATAATTTTGCTGAAGACTTAATATTCTGGTTTCCTCACCTGATGATCCTGAATCTTCCTGCCCACTACTCTGAATGTGTTGTTGCCTGTGTGATGATATATGTGAACTCTGCTGAATCCAGTTGATCCACCAGCTGGTACCCATTTCTTATTGGCATCATCGTAGACCATTACAGCAGCTCGTGCTTGGCAGATACTCTGTTCACTGTTAATATACAAAGTGGAGGAGAAAATAAAATTACTAGTGGCAAAGCATCATCTTTCTGGTTAACTTTTTTTTTTTTTTTTTACTCAAAATGTTAAAGCAATACTCCTTGCAACTTGCTGAAACCTCCACCGTTCTGAATACAAAATCAGGAGGACTCCGACATTTTGCTTACAGGCATGCATTCTGAAAAGCTGTGATCCAGACAGACAGGCCTAACAATTAATAAAAGAGATCAAGAAGGTGTTCACTTTTTTTTTTTTTTTGCACTTTTCCCCTTACAGGTTTTTTCCCCTCCTTTTTCCTCACCAGCCATGAACTTCAATTAAATGCCACGACCATACACAAAGCTTTCTGCAAAGACCAAAGAGCAAAGAATCTGGAGTTGCACTAGCTTCATACAATCTACACGTCTCAGTGGAAATTACTTCTACAAGAGATGAGAACTGGAAGGCTCTTGCACCTTTTAACATATAGAGAAGAAAACAAACACACAGAATAAAGACCAGCACAAAAATTTCACCAGCTTATAAATGAAATGCATTTTGGTTTTCACACATTCTACAACAGTTGACACCCAGATGTAATGTTTTCTCCCTGAGGAAACCGACCACCCTCTACTGATCACCAAAACTGCAAATTCATCAGAAGATTTCTATCAGTAGCTAATCCTGATTATGCCAGTCATCTGGAAGCTGAGTTACAGCCTGAAGTTAAAAAGGAGCATAACATGAATGTCATCATTATAAGAAACACATGAAATCAGACCATAGTAGAAAGAGGCTATTTATTAGGAGGGGAAAGGGTGATACCATGCAGGTTGTCTTTGCGGGAAATGTCCAGATGCAGACGGGAAATAAAAATAGAAAGGAATGATTTCTTATCAGTAAGTCAGATTCTCTGAACATGCCACTCCAACACATCCAACATTATAGAAAGCACATGATGCCTGGCTTGCAAGGAATGTGCCTGCCATTTGGAAAAATGAGAAGGCTGAAGAGACACGCATCCTTCATAGGAAAGTAAAGGAGTTATTTCTTCATATTTTGTGAAAGAGGGAAAGGATACCTCCCCCACCCATCTGTCTTGGGGTTTTTTGTGGGTTTTTTGGTTGGTTGGTTTGGGAAAGGGTGTGTGTGTTTGTTGGGGCTTTTTCCCAAAGACCATGCTGAATTTCCCAGTATCTTATTCACATCTCCCAACGCAAAAAAAATTCTGAAGTGCATCCAGCTGTTCTGTTAACTTTCAATAGGGACATTTTTGAGAAAACAGAATCAATTTCTATCACATTTTCCATGGCATTCTAACAATTAGAAAGTGCTCAACACTGGGATGCTTTTCAAGGCTCATGGAGAAGACAGAATACTGAGATTGTGTCTCATGCACATGGGAAATTCATGACCAAATGAGGAAATAGGTTTCTGATTTTAAAAATGCACATGCTCTAATACTGTCACCTATTCAGCAACTAGATCAGAATGGGATTACAACCTCTAATTAGACCACCCTTTTTCTAGTTCAATTTAGGGATATTAAAGTCATAACATACATAACTGAAGTGCTTCTTCTCTAAGCATAATTTATAGTTTTTGACTGGAAGGACCACAACCAGGAAGAAAGATCAAATGCAAAGAAAATAAATTTTGGTACAACTTTCAGGCATTTCACAGTTCCATTAAATATATGCCACAGTGAAATACGGTTCCCTCACTTGAGAAGAGGACAGTGCAAGAACCTACTGGATTTCTTTATTTTTAGATATTTTGGCACACATCCTAAAGTTCAAACCTAGAAACATTCTGTACTGTTCACAAAGTACATGACAAACACTAGTGGTTTTTCTAAAATGCCTGACAGCAAACTTGGAAAACTTCTGAACCCCTAATAAATTTTTGCTATATTTCAATTTGGATCAATCACAAGCAGGATAAACCATAGGTGACAGGACCTAGATACTGATTTGGAAGCAGAGACATGTGGTTCACAGAGTTCTTGCCAAAAAGTAACTTTTACTCAGTCATGTGCCCGACAGATTAAAAAAAAAAAAAGATTCTATTAAAAATTGAGACTATGATTCTAAGCTAGTATGTTCCAATTACAACAAAGGTAGAACCAGAGAGTGACTGAGTAATGGTACAGTGAGCAGGAGACTAATTAATAGGACAGACCATCAAATTTCAGGTGCTCTTTTTCAGCCTAAGTTTATAAAACTTTTTACATTATTTTATTTAACATAAAAAAAACCAACAACAACAACAAAAAAAACCCTATTCATTTTAGAACTGTTTGGTATTCAAGTGGCAGTCTTCACAAGTGCAAATAAGATGACCTTGAATTGAATTTCTAGCTTTTCTTTAACAACTGCTAAACTATTTTTAGTTCCACTTCTCAGGCCATGTCTTATAACTGGAAGTATTAACCAAGTCTAGATCTCAAGTACTTCATGCTCCATTTAAAATAAAACCATTTTCATAACAGGGAATTATTAATATAAAAATATGAGATGATTCACAAACTCTTAAAAATGACAACTACAAACAATATCCAGCTGACCTTTTCAATCACTACACAATAAACCTTCTGCCTTCATTTCATATAAATGCTATAACTAAAATTTCAGTGTTCCAGGTCTGTAATTTTCATATCCAGGTATCAATTTGAAGGTGACATACTCCCCTCCTGCCAACAGTTCCCAACACACAGCACCTTGTTTATCAGACTGCAGGAGTAATTTGGAAAAATGGAAGAAAGAAAAGATCCCTATGAGAAGGAAATTAAACCATCACAGGATGCTAGTCTATTTCCAGGGTTCAATAATGATACATTTGTAGGTGAAGGGGAGATTTATTAAATTACTCTCTCTTAGTAATAAGTTCTCTAAAGTGATTACACTTCCTTTTGAAGAAAAGCATGGAGGCATGAGCTTTAATGAAAAGAATCTTTAGTTCTGCTCTTCAATGGTCATTTGATAGTTTATTGTATATTATAATTAGACACCATAAAGTATTTAAGTATCAACCCCCCCAAAAAATAAAATGCATACTAGAAATCCATTAACTTCAAAGGGCTACACCAAACCAAAAATCCACACTGTTAGCTCATGACTATCTTTGACAGGTCTAATGAAAATCAAGCTTTAGGTTTTCTTCTGAAGATCCACCTTTTTCTAGGAAAATTCTGACTTCAGCATACACACTGTGACTAGAACCTGAACCAGTCTCTTGTATTCTACAAATATATATGAACTTAAGCTTCAGTGCAAAAGAACAAGAGCCAAGTGAGTCAGAATGGTGTAATTTATTGTATTTCTTGCTTGTCACGCTTATGACACCGCCCTGCTGTACTTCTATAAGGAAACAGGTTTTCACCCATCTCAGTATTTATACATGAGCTCTTCACAGTCCCCAGGGTTTGCTTTAACACGTGTGTCCCTTACATGACCTGTGCTAGTATGGCTTCCTTCATTCACTGCACCAGAATCACTCTGGTCTGACCACAAATGCAGATTTTTTTACATATTACCTTACACTGGTGGCAAATAAATTGTCTCCAGTCATGTTGCAAGAAAAAAGAAAAAGGGTCTTCATCTCCTTGCCATGTCATTAGGCCTTCAAAAGCATCCTACTGGGTTTACTCGCCTATTTATAAATTTTCCTTTTCCTGGTGGGGTGTAATAGTTCCAGAAACCATTAGATTTGGATTAGCCTGCACCTTTTCAATATGTGAGCTGATTAGGGGATGTGGGAGATTGAGCATCTCCAGCTTCACATGCTACTGCCAAAATGCACAGCTGCTTCAAGAACTGTTTGCTAAATTATTAGGGCAGTGTGTTGGGGAACTACAATAAGATATTAACAAAGAAAAGCTGAAAAATCCTATGTTCCTAAGTAAACTTACTAAACTTAGTATATGAAATTATTTGTAGAAAACTGAAAAGTCATATGAGGGAACATTCATACAAAAAAGTGCTTACCAAACCTTAGGAGACAAAGTGTACAAAGCTCTCTTCCCAAAATGTAAAGCTTGACAAATAGCTGGATAAATATATGTTAGGAGGAGTTATTCTCCAGACAAAGATGTAAGGCTCTGATTGTTAAAGCCAGCCATTATTCTGGTTGAGTCCACCTACAGCAATACCATATAAAGCCAACGACAGGGTGGCTGGTTTTTATTTGGGGTGGAAGAGTGGGGGGAGGTCTGGCACTCAAAAGGCTCACACAAAAAACCACAGTAGTAATGAATCATAAGTATAAGATTATTCTTATGGGAGAATATACTTTCCTCCTCCAGTGGTGAGATCATACAAAAGCTCAAACCCCATAGCAAACTAAACCCTAGCAGACATCATTCTTTTGCCCAGATGGAATGTGTTCATTCTTCCACATCCCAAGTTCTTAAGCTCAATGCACAGTGACACCAATCCAGTCTGCTGACCTAAGCTTTATTTCTTTTTTTTTTTTTTTTTTTTTTTTTTTTTGCCTCTCCACAAGAAGTGGATGCTTGGTTTTCCTCTCTCAAGAACTAAAAAGGAGAAACATACTTCAAGGATCAAACTCATAAGAAACACAGCACAACTGCAGCCACAGAAAAGATCATTTAAATACACTAACAAAAGCAAGGAAAAGCTGTGATTGATCTGATGCTCAACCTGTGGTATTTTTGTCAGTAATTTAACAATGAGGGGTTTGAAAATTATATCCCATTACCACTGCTTCTGGTGATTCAGGCTTTTTTTTTTTTCTGCTATGTTCTCAATTTACAGAGACATAACAACATGTTCTTAAAATGTGCAGTCTTTGCGGGGCAGAAGGAATGGAAAGAGACACTGATTCATCAAACGCCTGTTTAGGATTTTCAAACCATGTGGCACAAAGCTAGAAAGAAACTCTAAACATTTCCAATTCTAACATCTTAAAAATACACATTTTTGAAAAGCAGCTAAATGCTGGTTCAGATATAAAGTTCTATATCTTAGTGGTGGTGTTTTGCAAGGTAATTTTTCCTGCCTGTTTCTGAACCTCAACTGGCACATCACAGTGAAAATGTGTGTGCTCTGTTTTGCTCTTAAAAACCAACCAAAACAAAATCCCACAGATACTGTACCCCTTCTTTCTATTAACTAAAACAGATAGTGTAGACAAAGTTGTTGCGTATTCTAATTTGCTCATCTGGCTTAAAAGTTAAGCTCCTTTTCAGCATCTTGAAGTTAACACAGAAATGTTTCCTATGCCCTCAAATATGTTCCAGACTGAACTCAATTACATATAGCTTAATATTTATTTTTGGGAGTAGGGGAAGGAGCTTGGATTTGTTGATGGGGCTGATGTGAGTGAGGAGACGGGAAAAACCTTGGGTTACTTTAGGTTTTAACTCATAATCAGCTGCTTTAATTTTATTCATTTCTTGAACTTTAGCACTTCAGCCAGAAGGATATCTCAGAGGAGGCTGAGTAGAACAATTACCACCTCCTCCTGCCAGCAAGACAGCCACACCACCAACAGGACATCATGGAAAAATATAAACTATTAGGACGCTGCAGAGGTTAACACAGCAGTTCAGTATGTTCAACAAGTTAAGTTTCTCTAACACACCCTCAGCTGAAAAGTAAGAATCTCAACTTTCCCTGCATTACTAAAAGCCAGTTAAACGTGCTGCTGGCAAGGGAACATCACGTGTTTGGTACAGCAGAAGGAACTAAGCTGTGCTGTGCCACTTGTACCCAACTTCAAATGATGCAGCTTGCCCACTCCAACACTTCAGCCAGTACAGAATTTACTCGCTATTTAGGTTTTAAAATAAGACTCAGTTAGGAGCAGCTGATTAATCTGACCTGTTTTCACATGGCTTCTTCTTCAGACACTAAAACCCACCCCAGCCCCCCTGCCAGGACAAGAGTCCTTGTTGATTCCTTCCAGCAGATCCAACTCAAACGAGACTGGCTGTTAAAACAGGAGGTGAATGCGGAGGGAGAAATCCCAGATTGCTTCACTAACAGCTCTCCTGTACTTGCCTAGAAAACTTTTGATTGATAACAGAGATTCATTCATCTCTCCCACTTTTCCGTCTCTGATAACCGAGAGATTCATTCATCTCTCCCACTTTTTCTTCTCATGAATTACTCAGAATACAGATTAGCTGCAACATCAGAAACCAGCAGAAAATCCTGCATGGGAAAGTCCCAACTAGAAATAAAACTAGTACTGCTGAGAAGCAGGAGAAACTGAATCATTGGGATTAGTAGTTAGCAAAGGAAAGGTGCTTTGCTTTTGGTACAGGATTCTGCAACATTCCAGAGTTTTAGTTGGTACACAGTTTGCTGGGGACAAACTTTCTTTGCTCAGTGAGCATCTTGTACAGAAAGAAAATTGGTTTTCATCTTGTGTATAGAAGTATTTAACATTAATTTAGAAGAAGTCTGCTCTTGAAGCCAGAAAATTCAAATAAATTTCTCATGTTGCTATAAATCTGTTCCTTGATGATTTTGCATTTGTAGCTTGTTCCACAGCAGCAGGTGAATATCAAACAGCTGAAAGAAATAATGGCAGGACATTCAGGCAGAAAGAGAAATATTATTTAGAACAGCAGGTTGATGTCAAGTGAAAGCCTACTTTTCACACAGAATTACTACTTTAAAACCCAAAGAAATTTTCTTTACCTAAACATGCCATATTTCATATTTCATGCAATGGACAAAGCAATTTTGAGTTGGCAATTCAATATTGTCTCTAGGTTTGTCATATACTGGTTCACATTAAAATTCACCTATTTTGTCAAAGGAAATCAGGAATATCTAGGAGAGAATATGGCAAGTCCAACCAATAAACACTGACACTACAGAGACAAACCTTAAAAAATCCAGAAGTATTAATAGGAATTAAGAACAGCTGACTGAAAAACACGGATATTGAATAGCACAAAACTATTTGTATTAACAATGGCTAACTGTATATGCAATAATGTAATGTGGTATTAATAAAATATACATATGTGACTAATTTTATCTACCCTTAAATTCATAAATACTCTCTGAAGTCCAACCAAACATGATATTAAGATACTTCACTTCTCAATTCTGTTTAAGAGAAACAGACACTAAAATCCTTTCATACACAAAGGTAGGAGTGTTTTTTAAGCAATTCCTTCAGCAGACAGAAGGAATGACCATTTGCTGTCTTGTTCCTTTAAAAAGTAGAGAATTCTGAACTTTCATCATCCATCATTCCAAGCTTGAGACAGAGAAGAACATGAATATGCCAGAATTTTATATAGAGATATGGTCTTTGCCTTGTATGCAAACTTAGTGATAACTTCATGGAAACACTTCACTAGAAGCCTTCATTATTTTAGCTTGGAAGTAAGATTTTCAATGAAACAGCCTGCAAGTGCCAAGAGCAACATTTTCCCACTTTCTTCCACTATTTTCTAGATCTTTTCATCCCACAGAGAATCATGAAGATATTTTTTTCCAATAAATGTTTCCAACAGATGTTTTGAAAAAAAATCAGGACTATACAGAGGCCAACAATTTCATTATAACACATTTACACTGACAGGGGAAATCTTTCTAGCCATTATTTTTATACTGGTAGAATGAAGTCCTGCATTTAGACTCCAAAGAACCATGAAATAAGATAATTCAGTTTATGCTTGCTCCATGCACTCATCCATATTCTTGTTTTCTTTTATCCTCTTATACAGGGGTGTTCCCTTAGACATAGCATCTTCGGTAATTTATCCTGATTTTTTCCTGAAAATATTACATTGTTATAATCAAATCCATTTTTCCACTGATTCTTCAAACATATTTCTTCAGGGCATTTACTACTTTGCTTACACTAAAAGGCTGTGCAGAATCCATGCAGTAATTGAAGCAGATTCCATTTCCTCAGAGCAGATTCAATACAGTAGCATCATAAGCCAAAGGTTTGGATACTATAAAGGTTAATTCTGTCTGGGTACTGATTTTACTCAGCAGTAAAAGAGGAGCAGAAGATTCCTACCATGATTTTTCACCTATCTCAGGACAGATTTTTATCAAAAATCCATTTCTTGGTTTGTCTCTGTTGTCAAAGCTAATGGAAAAAAATATCTACAGCAAAATCTGGGAATGAACCAATCTGGAAGCAGCAGGGTACCCTGTAATTGAACAAAGCTATCAACCATAAAATCAGTATCTTTACCAAGTAAGAACAATCATCACAGACTGAAAAGTTCACAGCTTTTTACCTGAAGGTCTTAAAGGGCCAGGACCAAAAGCTAGCCAGACATATCAGTTCTTTCCTACAAGTAGTCTATTTTTCAAGGGCTTGTTGCTTTCTTTGCTGCAATTCCATGAATCTGTGCCCAACATACTGTGGAAAGCCTTTTTAAGCAGGCATGAAAAACAACATCTCCAAGACTGACAGTTGATGACTTCCTGTGAAAAACCACTTCACATACATACATCTCCTATGTTCTATACATATTTTAACAAAAAGTGACCTTCTTCTGTTATTTCCTAAGCTTTTGACACATGGTACAAATCACAGCTTTCAGAGCCCAGATTCCCCAGGCAATCCGAGTTCCCGAACGCGCTGCACCAGAATCCGTCAGTGCATTACCAGCACCACAGATCACGTAACTCATTTTACTTTCAGATACCAATGCCCAGCTCCTCTTGGACACCAAGAGATCAGTGTTTTTACATTACCTATTTAATACAAGGGCAGCCTCTGAAGTAGAGATCTGTGTAAAGGGAAGGTGGCTAATCTTTGAGTGACACATTCTAGCCCCAGTGTTAACATATGAAGATGCAATTCATGGTGCATTGCAAGAAAGATTCATTACAAGAAGGAACTGTCTTTCTAAAACTTAATTTCATCTGAAAAAAACCATCAAAACCAAACTAACTCCACCACTGTATTTTGTAAATTCAACACTTGTTTTTAAACACCAGGTTGACATTGACAGGAATGAAAACTAGGCCAGGCTGGATGGGGCTCTGAGCAACCTGGTCCAGTGGAAAGTGTCCCTGCCCATGGCACAGGGGTCGGAACTGGGTGATCTCTAAAGGTCCCTTCTAACCCAAGCCTTCTATGGTTTTATGGATTAATCATGAAAAAGTGAGCAGCAAATTACAAGAAAAGGGTACGTATAATTGCCTTGGTCTCAAAACCAAGTTTTGTCCCCAGAGTTTCCAGGTCTGCACGAGTATTGCATTAGAGAGAAATAAAGGTTAGAGGCTCCCGTTGGATGAACTGGACACAGAGAGTCCATCAAGCTGAACAGCAAGCACCCAACACAGGTGAAGGTACTGTGTGGTGACACCATGAGGCCACTCCAACAGCTTTAGAGGGTGATCAAGATAAATTCCTGACAGCCTGAAAAATACAAATGTCATGACCATCCTCCAGCAGAACAAGAACCAAGGTTTGGGGAGTCAGAAGCTCAAACAGTTGCAGGGAGCAGTTTGACATCTAGCTGGGAAGCTGTTACTGGTGCATTTCTCAGGGGGGTCAATAAGATGCTGTTTAATGTTGATCACCAGGCAAATAGGATGTAATGAAACTTCAGCAAGTCTGTGGATGCATTCCTGTAAACTGGGGTAGACTGGTATGCTGGACAGCAGAGCTGCTGTTCAGAGGTTTCTCAAGCAGGTTGGAGAAGACAGGTGACAGAAACCTCAAGAAATCTGGAGGCAAGGGCTAAAACTTGCACCTGGGACAAAATAGCCTCAACAATTTAGAAAGTGATTATTCCCCTCTATTCAGACTGCATCTGGCACATTGTGCCCATTTTTGGGCTCCCCAGTGGAAAGAAAGACTTTGACAAATTGGAGCAAATCAAAGAGAAAACCATTAATGGGGGTGGAGGAAAAGATGCACCAGGAGTGGCTTCACAGCTGTGCTTGTTCAGTCTCCAGCTAATGCAGGAACATAATGGCCACTCTCAACTACTCAACAGGGGATTACAGGGAACAAGGGTCACAATCTTCTCAGAAGTGCACTACAGAAAGGTAAGAGATAATCAAAAAGTGCAGAAAAGGAGCTTTTAACCAGGCAAGGAAAAGCTGCACCAAGAAATCAGAGACATATTGAGAAAGGCTACCCAGAGCAGCCGCGGAATCTCCATCCTTTGAAACTTCAAAATTCAACCTATCCAAGGTGATGGGAGCAGATGAACCCCAAGAACACCCACCTTGACTAAGACAGTGTGTGGCTCTAGAAGCAATAAACTTCTTTGAGAACACTACACTGAATTGCAGATATATAAGTACCTTATCTATGACAATTTCTGCCTTAGCACCTCATTTTATTGGAATGCTCTTCCCAAAAATAACAACATGCATTTCACACTTGAAGTTTCAAGCAACCTCTCCTTCTGTAGCCTTTAAATGAAGATCTTAAAGAGTGCTGGTATTTCTAATATTCCAAGTCTAAAGTAAGAGTTTTAAATAAACAACACAGTATTTATATCACTTATGTGCACTACCAAATAAATGTCTGAATATTTGATAATAAGCAATAAGCCTTATTTCTTTCACACTCTCCTCCCAAGAAAACACAAGATTGTTTCATGAATTTCTGACATCTCTTAACAAGTCTGTTCTACAAAATACTTCAAATATAAACAGAGCTCTTGACAATCCTGTCCTCATTTCCAAGGACACCAGGATAAGGCAAAGTTCTGGGCCTTACTCAAGCAGCTCGAAACAAATTAATTCTTAAGCAACCCAAGACCTGTCACGGTGTAGTGGGCAAACACTGATGTGTAAAAATTACCCCAGTTACAACTGCTTCCTCGTACAGGAAAATCGAATGAGCATTCTTATGTTGTGCATTCAGTAGAGACATTTATGATAATGTGTAAAACAAAGGAATACCAAATTTCCACTTAAATGCCTCTCTACAGTAGAGCTCTGCACTCCTCTTTGTGCACAGGTTTCCACATATAAATTTCACAAATCAAGGAGAGGTTACCATCATCAAGTTGACACAATCCGGAAGCATTCTGCTTTCACTTCAATTATGGGTTATTTACATTTGCCATTGAATGCAGTTGAAGTTATCACCTATATTGAAATATGAACTCAATTTTCATGCCAAACGACTGCATTTACCCATAGAACAGCACATGTTTAAAAGCTCCTTTTCTGCACTTTTTGATTATCTCTTTTTCTTGCATTCTTCTCTTCCTTGATCCAAATTACTTTTTGGCAAGGATAAGTCAGTCTTATTTTGAATAACTTTGATTTCTTTCCCACATCATTTTATCTCTAAATATCATTTTTTAAACTAGTGTTTTTTCACTCCTCCCATATATTAGTAATATCCTTCCTAAAGTGGCTACTCATACTGCTACTTCAGCAGCTCTTCTTCCAAGTCTGACTGCAAGTCAGTTAAGATTTTAACCTCTAAGATGATGAAATTCCTGATTCCAACTCATACACCACCCTCCAAATTCCTCTGTTCTTCCATCAATGCTTACTTCCCTCAAGGTACTAAGGCTTGTCATTAAAATCTAGTTCCTTAGGTATAATCTCAATTGCACACACTCTTTTATTAAATGCAGCTTAAATTAACCTACAATCATTCAAACCTGTGATCAATTTTTCCTCTGAATATCCTTCAAACAGTGCTATTTCACAACTAATAAAAAATTCCGCATTTCCCAAAGTCTGAATCTTGATTTCATCAGTTAACGACTTTGATAATAACAAGGTGGTAAAGGTAATATAATCTAAAAATTCTACCACTATTTATACATTTATTTATAAATTAAATCTTTTTTCTGGAGCTGGCAGAGAGATTCAGAGGAATCTGTCCTCTCATGCATGTGCTACCATAATTCTAACAGAAGGGACAGGTTACTCATACACTAACTGTTACTTGTACAAGCAAAAGGCTTAAAGTGCTCTACTCTTCCTCTCCAGACTAGCAGGCAAAGAACAGCACAAGAAGAAATAGGAAAATCAAAGCTAGAATTCATTGTAAAAGTATTTTGAGACTCAGTGACCCACTTTGAACACCAACAGATGACTGCAGTAACTAATTCAATCTAGTTAATAATTAACATTAATATTTGTGCATTCATTACATCTAACATTCTGTCCTAGAAATTGGATGATCTAGATGCACCATGAAACACTGAGTAGAAGCTGTTTGATTTTCCCACAATGTCAGCTATTTCAAGCATCTCTTGCAATAAAAATTAAGCAGCTAGAGTGCAGTGGCAGTAAGCACACAGCCCTTGAACAGAAGTGTATCAACACAGATGTGTTCTAGAAACACTTGTTTGGAGGGGTTTTACCCACACAGAGCAGCCAGCACAAATGGGCATTTGCTCAATGAGTAAAACCAAAAACTATTTCTCAACATATCCTGCCTCTCTGAAATAGGTCTGTATCAAAATTCTTCCAGAATTGTTATACAGTGAAAAAAGGAAATAGCAGTCTCACTCCAGAGCAGACAGCACAAGGAAGAAATTAATAAATTATTATGCAAGGTCATAAAAGTTATCATATTGATCAACATCTTCATCATGAATTACACACAGGTTTTTCTTTTCTTCTAGAGAGCAGCTCCCCTAGCATTTCAAACCTCTTGGCAAAGTAATTATTGCTTCAGACTGCAATACTTTGTTTCCCCCATTTTAGGATGCTTTGCTTGTTAGCTTCTTAAATGTTGTCACTGAGATCTGCCTTCACACCAGAAAAACAGTTACCAAGTTAAACAGTGAGAAACTGTGTTTGCCTTGCTTTCCTGCTCCCAATTCCTAAGCAGTTCAGCTGTCTCTCCAGTTGTTCTCTTTGCTTTGCAAATTCTCATGTTTAGAGACAAAACCTTGATTTTAAGACTCGAAAGACAACTCTCTTTCACATCAACTTTAATTTTAAATGTGTGTCCCAGCTGGAAACAGGACAATCTGCTCATCTGTTAAACAGTAGGATCTACAGTAACAGGGACATATCCATGTCCTGTTCCATTAAAATACCACCTACCTCTACCGTCAAGTTTTACAACAAATTGCACCACATCTACTGGTGATAGCAAAAGGAAATTGTATTTCCCAAGGGTCCTTTCACTTCAAACTTTCCCAGACATGACAAATCACACTTCCAAGTAAATCTGCATGAACAAATACAAACAATTATTCAACAAATCCAAAACCTCTGCATGTGAATTTCTATCTGTACTTGGGCACAAGACTTGGCTCCGGAACAGACAACATTTGATTAAAACATCACTCAGAAGAAAAAACGTATACAGATTTTTATATATTCATATACTGTGTTGTACACATAATGCATTATTTTACAAAAAATTCCACTGTGTAAGTCCTTTATACCCAATGGTATTACCAGGTCGGGAAGTCCCTTAAAGTTCTGATAATTTTTTTTTTTTTTTCCTTTAGGGCAAGGACAAAAGTAGTTACTGGCTTCCTTTACTAGAAAAACAGGAAAATAAAGTTTTCAAAATAGCAAATAGATCAAAAAAACCCTGATCTAGCAAGAGTACATTTATTACATTACTATCAAAACTGGAAGATATATTTAGACACTTTCTTCTAATATTAGTTAGAATTAGATGTCAGCTATTCTATTTCCTCCTTTTTAAGGAGCATAACTGACTACACCTTATCTCACCCTGAGAGCCCAGTATTTAAACTGAAAATACTAATACTTTGTACTTAATTTTACTGCTTCTCTTTTCCTACCTAAGTTTATTCAGTGAATCATTACAGTTAAGGAAGTAATTCTCATTAAACTGAAATTAGAAATTCAATCTAGAAAGCAGGAACACTGACAGCCCAAACAGAACAGCAGCTCTAGCCAGTTAAGGCCTTTATTTTGTGGTTTTAAGTATTAAAAATACATCAGAGGAATAAAAAGGTAGAGGCCTATACTAACCACTATACGTTCCAAATGAAAAAAAAAAAAGACTTGCAAACTCCAACTGGGAAAGGAGTATTTAAAAGCAAAGTTATATATTCATTGATTATTTGCACTAATAAATTATTTAGAGGAGAAACTACAACACAAAGGTGAGCTGAAGAACAATTTTGCTCACACTAGAAAATTAAGACTCCTTATCAGCATATCCATTGTTTAGGTTTGTGCTAGCTGCAAGTGCCAGAAAGCTTTATCTGAACAGGGATTTTCACTAGTTCAGCTAATCCAGCAGCAATTATCGGAAAACGCTATTTTAACGCATAAAGGCAGCACAATCCAGCTGGCATCCCAGGGGCCTCTCTCATTGTACAAGATGGCTGTTGCTGGGCTCCAAATGGAACGTGCCTTTCATTACTCTAGATCAACACTCCAACCATTGTACTATCTTCCCTCTCCAGCTACAGCTTCATTTTACAAACCACCTTTTCCAGGCCACCTTGCCTTGTTTTAACCTGCATTTTATGGTGTTACTGTCTCTCGTACTCATTTCAGCGCTAAGAGAACTTGAGCTTTGTGTCAGAGAACGTTTGACTGCTATTTACAGCCCTTACTACTAGGCTGGGTTTTTCCAGTGTCACGACACTCTTTTAACAGCTACGCTCAGAGGTTTAATCTTTAAACCGCACAGGGAGTGTTCTGCATCTTCCCTCTGCAGAGAAGCTTTGGGATTCCTACTCTCTAGCCAGGGCTTTCGGGTCTGCTTGCAAACAAGGACTTTTGAGGCAGTTAGGGTGGGGTTTTCCTGGTTTTGCTTTGTTTGTTTTGGGTTTTTCTGGCGTGTTGATGGGCAGTTTTTTGGGTTTTTTTAACTCAAGAATACTTCCATGCTGTAGCAAATGCATCAGTTTGATAGCACCAGCTACACGCTTAACAAGATTTAGTTCTCTTCAGTTGTTACCTGCCTCACAAAAGCCCTCTTCTAGGCAAATGATACACAAGACAAGGGGATTAACACCAAACAGCATTTTCAGAGTAGCTATGCATTCATATTCCAGAAAACATTATGTGATCAGCTGCTAACCTGAGGTAATCAAACAGACGGCACTACCAACCCTAAATAAGTATTTTGCAGGGAGACAGAGGGAAAAGAGAAATTTTATTACCAGCTTTATGCCATATGTGGTGATATGTTAAAACCACAGTTCAATTAGCTAGCTGGTCCCTGATATAGTCTAATCCAGTTTCCATTTCTGCATATCCAATTGTCCAAATGAATTTCTTAAAAAGCAGATGAAATGTAATGATAAAATTTGGTTAATGTAATGTGACACAAAGTCAACAAAACTTAGTTTACACATCCCTGTGCACAAAACGAACAGGTAATGTTTCGGAAAACACTAAGCCTTTAAATAGGCTGCAAAAAATTACATACTTCCAACTTTTTTTGCATTGTGACCTTTTTCCTCCCCTACATCAGCATATTAGTTGTGGGGGTTGTTTTGTTTATAGAGTTTATCTTTAAAAGCAAAAAGGTAAACTGCTTGTTCTCCCTCCTCCCATGTACAAAGAACAGCATTCACTGCCTCTATGAAGGACCTAAGGGCTGTGAGTCATTTGTTTTGGAAAAAGGCTCCCAAAGGCTATCAAGCAAGACTGTTGAGATAAAGCCTTTCAAGACTTACATCAGGGTTTCCCAGACACTACGTGTACCAGTAAGTGCAGACTAATCATATTTTGTCAGACTGCACACTATTTCTGTATCCATCTACCAGCATGCCAGCCAGGATAATGTAACCATAAACTATTAGAAGCACATGCTACTCCATGTAAGAGTTCTTCTGTTTCTGCATCCTCATTCAAGTTGCTTCAGAAGTGCTTCGGGGCTTTTTTACAAAACTGAGACAAATAGGAAGCAAAACCAAGCAGGGGCACTCGAGGTTCCTATTGCCAGCAATCAGTGAACAAAGCAGAAAGCTGCAGAAAGGCTGTTCCAGGCCAAAGGAGAAAAGAAGCCCCAGCAAACTGGTTAGCTACCCCAGCAGCACAATGCTCTGAATTAGCCAAAGTTCTGGTTTGGTTTAGAAACTTTTATTCCAGGCATCTAAGGCTGCCAGCAACCTAGGCAGTGTAATCAAATCCAGGCCTTGCTGGAAGCAGTAGTTTGGATGTCAGTAGCTGCCTCCCTTATGGTTCTGTGTCAGACCTACAGCAGCATTTGCACTCAATGCAGGGCAGAGTTTATTTAAATCCAGCTATGACAACCCATCTCCCTTCACCAGCTGGGACATCAGGCAGTGTTTTTTAACAGCTAATATCTGCTAAATTAAGTGGACACACACAGGAGCAAGACTTCTAAAAACCAACACAAAGGCACAGGCATTTTGAAGAAAATATTCCAGTGAAAAAATACAATAACAAGCACCAGCATGCAGTCTTACCTCTTCCTGCCTAACAATGGTCAGAGAAGTAGCCAACACATTCAAAGCAAATTGGAAAGGGAGCATTCAAAGCAAATTGGAAAATCTGGGAACGGACCAAATACTATTCACAATTCCTTACAAAAGACAGGATACAGTGGGACCCACCATGAGCACCTGTGTTTCCTTCACCTCAACAGCCAAAGAAACAATTAGAAAAGCCTTCAAAGGGGTAAAGCAGCACTCTGAAACACCTAAAAATACTGTTGCATCACATAAAGACATTCAGTTTATGGACCTGCCTCATGAAAAAACATGCATGTCTTTTATAGAGCAGCGTAAGCCCACAGGGAATATCTTTATATATATATATATATTTAAAGATAAATAATTGTACAAAGTACAGATGTATAAAACAGTTTCTTCACCTCCATTAAGTAATCACCATTCACATTGCAAAATCTAGTGATATTAACAATGGCTTGGCCAAAACAATCCAAATAGTATTGTTACTGCCAAGAGCAGGGACTTCCTGTTGAGATGCAAATCCACTGCCAAGTATGAGAACCATGCTCATAAAAACTAAGATTCCCAGTTACCTGTGGAATGCAAGATTTACCACTTTATAACCTTTTCTGTGACAAATCCATTGATAAGTAGCTTGTCATGAAATAGTGTATGTGGGGGAAGGGGGGAAAGCTGTGACTACAAGTAGTAATCTGGGAACTGTTTGCAGTAATCTGGCTCGGGTAATATGGGCACACACAAGGCTACAGGCAAAGTACCACCTTCCTACCAGGAAGGACAAAAGATCACACAGAAGTGACAGGCACTGCCTTTCATCATTAGCCAACTGATTTAGGGCAGGGGGGAAGCACTGCATGCTAAGTATATGGTAATGACATCTATCCATATAATGTAAAATCCAAAGCATAAGGAAAAAGTAACCTCAATTTGCTTTCTACAAACACAAGTATGAAGTAGCACACTTCAGACTACAGCAGACGTACAAACTGGGAAAACACTTGGCAAGGTAGAGGTGCATCAAAAAAAGACACAGGAGTTACAAGGTTACAAAATAAAAGAGCAGACCATTCCACACCAAGGAAAAAAACCTGAGGACCTACTAACAACATCCTCCATAAACAAGAATAACAGGAAAATTCCTCTAACAGTAACAGCAGCGAAATACTAGAACAGACTATGTAGAAATACTGTGAAATCTCATGGAAGCTTCTGAAAAAAGTTATACATGTCAAGATAAGTTTATTGGATTCTTTATTCTCAAGCTGCTATTTTTGGAGCATCCCCGTGCAGAGGCAGCCCTTGACCTCACAGCCAGCAAAGCACTCCTTGCAAGCAGAAGGTGCCAGCAGCCCTTTCTGACACTGCTGCGGGGAGGGACAGACCCCCATCACATGAAACCCCCCAGGCAGTGATGCAATTCCACAGGTATCCATCACCGGTGAACCCTGTCACAGGAGACAGCAGCATTGGCTCCCTGCAAAACAAGGTCAAGATCCAGCAGCAGAGTTACAAAATGTATTGCAGCACTTAGGTGGTGGTTTTATGGCTTCCAGAGCAGCAGGAGGCTGTCTCAGAAGGTACAGAGTAAGAATCAATCAGCCAAATCAATCTGGCTCAGATGTTCCAGATCATGGCTCCACTCCCATGTCTGAGAAGCACCCAAGGAGCATGCATAACTTTATTAGGATCTGAAGCTACAGCTCAACTAATTTGCAATTACGGCACCAGCTGGTGGCCACAAGCACCGTGCTGTGTCATTTGAGCCTCTCAATGTCTGTGGCAGTAGAAAAACCCCGATGCCTACAGTATCCCAACTTCCTTTAACATTCCAGAGACAAAGTCACATGTAGGAAATCAACAGAGCAAGGATCTAAATACTCACTTATGATAGTCTAGGAAATGAAAAGTTTTCCCTGAATTCAGAATATCACATAAGTGAGACACAGCTCAGCAGCGTTCTTACTGTTTTTTCTCACACTTCTCCAAGTGATTTGTATTTTGACTTATCTGCCCAGGATAAACAGTCCCTCAACTGTCTAGAAATGATCCTGGTAAATTATGAGCAGGCATCTGATTAATTCAGAGTCCCAGGATAACAGATTACAGAACAAGCTCTTCATGGTTAGAGCAGAATGTTGTGCCTCCTTACACATGCAACTTCCACACGATACACCAAAGGCTTTCAGGTTGCAGACAAGGAAATAACCAACCCCTTCCCACCAAAAAAAAGAGGGCAGTACTTGAATAATAATGATTCTAACTCAGTGCTTCCCATACACTGACAGAGACACTAAATTGTCTCTTTTCAAGCTCAGAAAGCAGCATTTGTCTGAAATACTTCAAACAAGGTATAAGAGACAAATATTCCAAGTTCCAAATATTACACACGGCAACACATGCAGAGAGAATTTTTTGGGCGGGGGGAAGAAACAAAACAGAAGTTCTTCCTTACCACCATAGGAGGCATTGACTATTGTGAGAACCAGAAACCTGGTCCTTATAAATTATGAGGGAGCGTGAAAAGTAAAGCTGAATAATCAACATCAAGTATTATCTGTTTTTATCATTTCTGGAACCCATTAGCCTTTAGCAATAACTTCCCTTAAAAAGAAACAAAATGAAACCAAATTAATCCCTAAACAGTCTAGAAACAGACTCCTAGTTGCAGTTCCGAATTATTTTTAATACAATAAAACCATAATTTTGTTTTTAGTATTATTCTGTGTAAGTTTCAGTGGTTTCAATTATTAAGGTGCCTGCTGAAACTCATTCCACTGTGGTTACTCAAATGGTATTTGTTCCAGCTGATAAGAATATGCAAAATTTTTGGTCAAACAGTCTGGATCTTTATCTGCTTCTTTTAAAAATTCTGGGTTAGGGATGGTTTTAAGGAAGTCCTGAGCATGTACAGCTTCTCTTCACATATTGTGCCCTGTCAACTTTGCTGTCTGGAGCATCTCCCTCAGCCTTTCCCCCTTCTGGGGAAAGGCTGAGGGAGATGGGCCTGTTCAGCCTCGAGAAGAGACAATGCAGAGGGGACCTCACCAATGTCTGTCAGTATCTGAAGGGAGGCTGCCAAGAGAAAGGATCCATGCTCTTCTCAGTGATGCCAGGCAATAGGACAAGCAGGAATAAGCAAAAACTGATGCACAGGAAGTTCCACCTGAACATGAGGAAAAGCTCTTCCTGCGCAGTGACTGAGCACTGAAACAGGTAGTCCAGAGAGGTTGTGAAGTCTCACTGGGGACATACAAGAACCATCTGGACACAATCCTGTGCCATGTGTGCCTTAGGATGACCCTGCTTGAGCAGGGAGGTTGGACCAGATGACCCAGTTTGGCCACTTCTGTCCATGGCTGTGTAAACATTCTGTGGCATCACAGTTGTTCAAGAAACCCAAGGATGTCAGGCACCACAAACATCTGCAAGTGCCTGCTAATTCCAACTATGGCAATTTGTTTGTGTCTGTTCACCACCTCTAGACATGCATTAGCTTCTCAGATGCTGTAGTCCACATTTAAGCCTAATTTAAGTTCAGTTATCAACCACTTCAGAGGTTTATCCTCCAGCTGCTACTACTTCTGCCAGAGCATTAAGTGACAACAAATGCTCGAGCCGTCAATCTTACCAATGTCCCTGAGAAACCCGGTATCATTTGCCCGGTGTAATTCTAGTGTCTGGATAAATTCTAACACCTTGGGACAACTCTGATAATTAGATTCAAACAACTGACCACTGAAGGCTGAACAACTACCGAATCACTCTTCTTTAAAAAAAAGAGCTTGAGAATTTTGGGCTTGTGGTATTTAGTGTTGGTTCTGAAATGAGCTTTTGCTCTCCAAAGGCCCAGCCCCTGTGAGTGGTCGTTCATGTCAGGTGCATAAATATGCATAAAGGATGAAGAGGAGATGTTGACCCTTCTCTTCTGCTTTTTGTAACAGTTTGGTCTGAATCTGTCTGCAAAAAAACAGAGAAGAAAACTGTGTAGGAAACTTTGCATGGATATTCACTGTGCTAGAATTAGGTCGGTGCTATCCATGCTCCTTTTTCATATATGAAGTGACATTTCTAGAAATACTAGCTAATGGAAACTTAGAGCTAAAACTTGCACATATCAGCAAATTTGTATTTTTGAAAGTTTTCACTTCAGCATATATGGAGAGGTTATATTTTTAACTAACTGAATTTAAAAAAAACCTGTCAGACGGTACACAAGGTCTGTTTGCAGAATGACTGCACAAATTCCTGCTCTGTGCATGCCATTTGACTCAAAGTGCAATCCCAAAGACAACAGGTCCTGTTTTTCACATACCAATTGTTGGCTTGAATCAGTGAATTCATTGTCTGAGTCTGCATGACCACAGCTGTAATGTAATTTAAATAAAGCTCTCATTTCCCAAACTTTCAGAAGTACTTCAAGTACCTTCTGGTATCATAACATCACTTATTATTCTAAAGCAGTCTCCAGACTTGAAAACTATATAACTTTGGGAAGAAACATCCTACAAAGCCTCACGTTTGATTCTGAGGCTGTTTAAAAGAGCTTTCCATCAAGTCCTCCACCTTAAGAGACATGCACTTGGTTTCTGAAGAGTCTTTAGGACCAGAAGGTAAAGCACTGACTTCTCCCACTGCCTCACATCTCAGGTGGTGCCTGCTGAAACTGTGGCTTATTGCAGAACCTGCTGGGGCCTCTCCTGGCAGCCAGGTATGCACCAGGGTGTGGCACAGCACCAGGGACAAAAAGCTCCCTCCAGATCCTTCTCCAGCTGATAACAAGCCTGCTGGATGCTTACAAAGGAGAACTGCAATACACCAGCCCTTCCCCTGAAGAGAAAGCCATAGCATTGAATTAATACATCCTGTAGTATTAAGTTTTGTATTCTAAGTTTAATTTACTTGATACAGCCTAGATTTAACTCACCCAAAATCTCTATGCTTATCTTTAACTAACAATCGCATGCCATAATTTTGATTTTCATTTATTTCTCCTTCTTGCTTAACACTTTTTGTTCAGTTCCTTTGCTGTACACGGTGTAGAAACCCAACAGCCAAAAATGCTGTTCTTTGCAAAATTTATGCTGCAACGACAGCCAGAATCATGTCTACCCTTCATCAATATTCAGTTCTGGGTACTCCAGTGATAAAACTTAAACCAAGTGATTCAGTTATAATAGCAAGTGCCTCTAGACAGCATTTCATTATCAATTTGCTGTCACTACAATTTGAGTAGGAATCCAAATTTATAGCAGTATTTTTGGATTTTAATGTAGGTTATGGTTTTATCCACCTATAAAAGCAATTCGCAGAAAAAATATTCATTTATTAAAAGGCCCCAAACAGTGAACACCTTTTCAGTCAGAGTTCCATTTTCCAGGATTAAAAAAAAAAAAAAAAAAGCATGTGAAAATAAGTTATGTTTAAAACACCTAAGTACACTCTGATTTTTGCAACTAGCCATCAGCAATAATACTGCAGAGAAACAAGACAGCTAAATACAAAGCTGGGCCTCTTAACTGGATCAGAAAGGTAATGAATTAAGTTCACAACTGCTTTTAGAGGAAATACAAGGCAGAGGTTTTCTGTATTAAAAGAGTTTTCCACCCTAAAATGGGAGCTCAGTGTAAGTTATTTGTAAAGGCACCTCACTGTGGTCAGCAAATACCCTCACTAGGTGTTACCCCTCTGTAATTCTAAGAGACAAGACAAGAAAGGCCTTTCCTGCATCATTCACTGTTCCATTTTACAATCTGAAAGAACCTAATTTGGCCTAAATTTAAATTACATAACCTCCACTCCTTTCAATGAGAGCTTTACAACCGTAAATAAAGACAGCTTTTGGTCCTGACATGGAAACATAATTGAATTTTGAATTAACTAGAACACAACCACATTTTCTTATACACAGCTACATTCTCTCTTTAAAGCCAGCATCTAACAGGAAAAAAAAAAAAAATCTGTCGTAACTGACTACCTTCTGCCTCTACCTGTGAAGGTTTTAAACAGCATTTCAGAGTTCCCAGAACAAATCAGGAACTCATCAGTTTCTTGCCTGTACTTCAATGTTTGATTGTTAACCTCTTCAGTATCCAAAGCCCACAAAATTTCCACCTTTCATCATTGAAGAATTACTCCTACTCGTGTTTATGACAACCAAGGACATAAGAGAAATCAAGCCCAAAACCTTCATTAGTGTCCGACTAAGACTTCAAACATCCAGAAATGCTATGAGAAAATTCCTGGAGTAATCCTAACATTCAATACACATAATGATACAGACTACGCCAAAGCACAAACATAAGCAGTAAGAATGCAATGGCCAGCACACAACTTAAAAGAGGAGTAAATTCAAGCATTTTACTAGACTTTAACCATATCATAGATGCTGGGGTTCTTTTCAGTCAATATTTTCTCTTACAGTGAAAAACTCAAGTGTCAAGCAAAACACTTCTATCAAAGTCACAGTATATAGAGTGCTGCCACCGTAACTATCTTCTGGGGTCACTATGCTTCAGTTTTACAACTCTCATATCAAGGAGATAAAGAGAAGGCAGGTTAAAGAGTCAACCGGTACTACAACACCATAAAAATCTACTGACTTTCCTCCTGACATACAAGGGTCCTGTGAACTTAAAGTTTAAGGACTTAGTGCTCACATTCCTGCATTACAGGTTCTAAGTCTGCAAATTTAATATTCCTCTGTGTCACAGGATTTCTATTCTGTTTTCTGTGCTTTGCTCTAAACACAGCTACCTAGAGATAGCAAAAAAAAGAGGGGGAAGGGTAAAGAAAAACAAGCAAAACCGACCTGTAATCTGAGTAATGAACCAGGTACAGCAGAAGGACAGTGACCTGACACAAGAGCTGCAAGGAATGGCTGCAGGAAAGCCCTGTTCTTGCACAGTGTAAATCATACACAGGAGCTGTGCAAGTTTCAGGCTCTTCCCTCCAGCCATAAAAATTACGCAACATGCACTGCCTCTGTGCTAGACACACAAAGAACACTTTTATAGAAACGGTGCCATAAAAATATTACAGACTGCTAGAGCAATCACCAAAGTAACCTGTCAAAAAATTGTCAAAATGTTTAGAAAGATCTTCCCTTACTAGTGCAGACCTTTATTTGCTAAAAGGAATAAATTGGGAGGTGCTGTTTGGATACTCCAAACTCCTTCATCTGCATATCCACTTAATGCACACTGAGGAAAACTAACAATGCCCTTTTAGTCTTAGGGTAGCACAAGCAACATGATTGCTCCTCCTTTTCATTTTACTTGCAAAGAAATATATTCACTGTACTGTACTGCATACCTTAAACCAGGCTGCTTAACAGAAGCAGAACTCACAGTGACAGGGCAAAGGGAAGCAGTAGCAAATCTGAACTTCTGCATAAATCCCAACCACCCTAAAGGTTAAAAAGTTACATACAAAGATATTGAATTTGTGGACTTTGTTGCTACAGGAAGTTATGGACAGAGATAAGATCAGCAAGCTACAAAGGAATTAGAGGAATTCATGGGTAACAGGTTCTTAAAAAAAAAAATAATAAAAGGAATCTATAGGCATGTTCCAAAACACCTCAAAACAGACAATGGACTCTAGGGTTCTGGCAAAGGGAGAGGAAAAGAGATCCCAAAGGGGCTGCTGGCAATTTCTTGCAAGCAGCTTCTCCTATTGCTGCTCTCCAGGACGCTGTATGGGACTACACTGAGCACTGGTCTGTCCCAGCAGGGCACTTCTCCAATTTTAATGCTACTCTAATATTAAAAACTCTGTAGTTCACACAAAATCTAACTCCTTTCATAGGCAGGGAATCACCAAACCCTGGTATCTGTCTTGTTTAAATTACACATCCTGTTTTCTTTGTTTTGTTATCAAGGCAGTTAAATCTAAGATAGGAAGCAAAGCCTTTTAGATAAAAATTCATTTTCTATTGTTTTAAGTAGTCAGAAGGAAGTCCCAGTTTAAATAAACAGCAACACTGCCCAGGGATCACCATTGGGGAAATGCTGGCAAGGTTTCTTTTTTTAATCTGATATTAATTTTAGATGTAACAGCTTTCAAACCTATTTGCATTATTTCGTAAGTAATCTATTGGTACACTACTTTTGATATATCTTTATCTAATATTTCATAACAAACCAATCAACCTCCAGCCCCTACAAGCCCTGTTCTCTGGTTATCAGGTAACACCAGAAAAGCATTGCTCCATGCCCCTCTGAGAGCAGGCTATCAGATGTAAGGAATTCAGAAAGCACAACGCAGAATAAGACTTGATTTTGAGACAATTAACAGATCTGTGAGCTCTGTGAAGAAACAGTGAGGAGTTCAATATCCAAATTTTCTGCTGAAGAGAAAATAAAAGAGATGATGATGGCAGCAGCAAAGGAGCACGTGTACACATGCTGGCGAGGCTGGTGTGTTTACAGGAGAGATGTGACAATGTTGCCCTCATTACTATCACACACAAAGTGTTTAATCTCTGTGGTAAGGAATTATCCAGGAAAAGCGCTTAGACTTCCAAGAGACACTAAACCCAACAGGAAAGCTGAACACAGTGAACTTTACAGGCTTGCAGGGAGACACTGTCTGCAGCCCTCTGAAGAATTTTAAAGCAATCCCAACTACATAAGTTATGATCTCCCACATCTCGGCTCCCCCACGGCTACTAAAAGCACGGGAAGTTTGCCAATCCTATCACCTTTAACTACTCAAGACTGATACAGCAGTGTCAGGCCAGACCTGCTGCAATGTCAAAAGAGAAAAACAACTCCAGCTCTTGCTTCAGCTGGAGAGCTAACAATAGATGCAGTGCATTCCACGGATCAAATAGAGCTGCAAATAATCCCAGCATTTTTTGCCATGGTCACACGGAGTACACAGGCTGTCACTGAAGTTCTCCCCAAACCAGGGAAGTACTGGGGGAAGCCTTGGGGCTTCTGTATTCTGCTGCCACTTTTTAAAATGGCTTTTTACCCTATTATCTCTGAAGATGAGCAAATAGATTCTAAAGCGGTTTGAGATGACCAAGTCTTGCCTAAACCATAGAGCAAGACATTCTTAAGTCAGGAAACAAAAAAAGCTCATTTTTAGACAGTAACCTGCTTTGCAAACAAGGCATATAAAAGATTTTTTTAAATGAAAACTAAATTTAGGATTGATATTTCAGTTGCAGTTTGTCTAATTAGTCCCAATCACAGAAAAAAAAATTAAAGATCTCTAGAGGAATAAAATGTTTTTAAAATTGTTTTAATTAACATTAGAAAAAGCGTTTCATTAACTTCAAAATTTTTAGGAAAAGAATGGCAAAAAAGGCAGATAACAGTTTCAGACCAAAATTCTGCTTCTAATTTCTACAAAGCTTGCAATGAAATACAATTTAATATCACTCATAAGCACTTAGTGAAGACTAGTCAAAGCACTGATCAGGTAAGCCTTCATAACAACATTTATTTTGACCAAGCATCATTAAATTCCAAAACCTGGAGCTCAGTCATAGGTAAAACACAGAAAACAAGGAGGATGGCTATATGCATTACCCAAGCTTGTAAAAAAACACTACCAATCAAGTCCTCTTCACCCTATTACATTTTTTGGTAGCATCTCCACAACTGCTGGCTATAAAGATGGCCTTGTGGATGTTCCCCTGATCATCCCATCAACAGGTATCTGTAATCCCACAATAATCACCTGGAAAGCATCCTTGGCAGAGAGCTCACAGAAAGACGCTCACTGCCAAGTGAACATTTGTTTCATTAAGAATACCACTGAGAGAGGTTTAAAATGCAAGTATCTGTTTCAGGTTCTCACGTGTGCCTTTGCTGGCCTCATTGGTTGAGATGTGCAGCTGGGAGCAAAAGGCAGCTCTTGTTTTTGAAAGGTACATGATGCTCCTGATAGGAAAAATGGACACTTATCTCACACTTCTGGATTTTACTTAGAACACTAAGTTAAGCTCTCTCTGTATGTAGAATTTGCTGGATAAAAGCTTGGGCACTCTCCCCACTCCCTTTCCTCTTTTGATCTGTTTTTCCGTACTGTCTATGAAGCGCTTTAAGGCTAACATCCAATAGGGAGGCAATCAGCATGAAGTTACTCACTTAAGCCTGAAGATACCGAGCAGTGTACAGGAGATGAAAGGAATTCCATGAAAAGACCATAACTCTAAACAGTAGCTTGTTGCAACACAAAAGGAAAGCAAAATGCAGAGGTTCTCATGTTTTCAAGCTGTTTTGCAGACACAAGTGGTCATACTGTCACTTTTTAATAAAAATCCAAATAGTTTCAAATAGAAGTAAATAATCCATGATTACCAGTTTAAAAGCTTATCCCCTAAGTGCACCAAGTAGCTACACAGAAAATTAGTATTTAGTAACACAGCCTAGCAGTATTTCCAACACGTTCAGACAATTATGAAACACAAATAAGCCGTGTACAAAGGAGACAAATCACCTGTCTCTTCAGGTAATATTTTTGCTAGGTGCAGAAGCCAGGAGTACTGCTAACTACATCTCAACAAAACTATCTCTCATGGTACAAAGCTTCAGGCTGAGATTTATTTTCAAGTAAAACATTTTGTTTTAAAAAATGATTATACTTACAAACTTTAAACTTTTGAAGAACATACTATAAATCACAAAACATTCTCTAATGCATTAGACTTCCTTAAAGGTTTCTAAACTATACATATTCCTGTTATGACAATGGACATCATTCTGATGAAAACATGGAATTTCTGCTGAAAGCCAGAGCAAATTTAAGATTCAGTACAGAACTCTGTTACAATCCACTGCAGCAAACAACAGCCTGGGCCTGACTGAAAGGATTTTAATCAGGTGCCTGCAACACGCTGGTACCACAGTAAGGGAAGGAAATCTGAAGCACAGTGCAGTTGTGTAACTACAGCAAGAAGAGTTTACAGAAAAAAAAGAGGGTTATTCCTGCAAAACCAACCTCCTCCCCTCTTTCAGGCTATCATCAGTAGGTTGTAGCCCAACATCTTACACCATAATCTGGTCCACCCAGCTTGGATCCCAAGAGGGTAATCCTTCAAAAAGCGATCCCTGAGCATTACCAGGGGACCTCACACCATTCTCCATCTTTAGGCTTTAGTCTTTTCTCTGCAGTGCTATCAGTGATACCAGCAACAGATTGCTCCACACTGCTTTTTACAAAGCCCATTTTCTCAACTGCGCAAAAATTTGCAAGCTTCAACCACGACTGATGACTTTTTTTGTATATTTTGTGTCTGCATTTACTATGTACCCTCTCCCCATGAGAAAACCCTGAATGTCATAGCTACAAGCCTCAGTTTTCAGGAGACTGCAGTTGCTTGGCTTACACTGAACAGATACAATTCCAAGCTGAGAAACTCTGCAATACTTTCCACAAAACTACTATATTTCAGCTGGTGTTCAGAACCTCAGCCCATGGAGGGATGTCAATCAGGTTTGCAGAAGCCCATAGCCCAGTGTTACATCCAGAGCAGATGTGAGGTTTTGAATGTGGAAGGAAGCAGGCATGTCATGTCTCTAAAGAACCTATGTTTAACTTCAATCAAGTAAAATAAAAACAATAAAAACACCGGCATAAACTATTAGCAAAAACTCTGCTAAAAGGTAACTAATGCATCTTCAATGCCACTTATGAACTAGTGATATCAAATAAGTGTAATTCCTCCAGTTTTTCTGGAGTCCTACACTAATTACCACAGAGGGCAGATGCTGTCAAATGACTTTGTTCTTGACAGCATTTACAGGGTCTTTCTGTAAGAGATGTATACACAGAATTACTGTAAGGAGAGCAGAAAGGAGAT
The DNA here is from genome assembly GCA_013401135.1 of Cettia cetti. NCBI lineage: Eukaryota > Metazoa > Chordata > Aves > Passeriformes > Sylviidae > Cettia > Cettia cetti. The sequence goes on from VZUI01041679.1 coordinate 100,183, forward strand.
TCAGACACCAGATGCTACACTCAGATAACATATATTAAGTGCAGCTTTGCAATGTCTGTGCTGCAGCAGAACCATGAAGAGATGAAAGAGTATTCTTGCTATCAGAGAGGACAGGAGCTCAGAAAAATATGCAAGCAGGGTAAAAATTCTGACTAATATTGGCATACTGGAAGAGTGACAGAAAAAACAAGTTCAGGTCTACATTTAGATACATTCCACTGAACAGATGCAAATCAGTACATGACAGACTGCACAACAATCAGCCTTAGCTTCCAAATGATGAGGACCAAGTGGAGAGTAACAACTGGCAGGTGGGTTATAAACAGACCACAATGAGAGATTAATGAAATTGGTGGGCTAAATCTTGAAAAGACTCAGGAGAAACATAAAGCCTCACACACACTAGAGGTAGCTTCAGAGAGAATAAGCTGGTCTGTACTGTCCACAGTTAGTGAGTATGGAAGCTTAATATAGAGGAGGAAGATTTAAATAATGTAGTGAGACAAAACCTCCAAGGATAATTCAGAATAGGAAAAAGTTTCCCAATAGAGGTGATACCATCTCAGATTAAAGATACATTTAAATGATGTGCCCAAACCACAACATACAGATCGGAGCCTGCAGGAAAAATCTGTCTGCCCGGATAGTCTCTGGCATCAATTTTCTCTGGAACCTCCAAAGATTCAGGCAGAGAACGTGTACAGTAATTTTGAAAAGCTGTTCCTTGCTGCTCAGAGAGTACCACAACATTTCCTTCCTTAATAACCAGGCCTACAACTGCCATGTAGCCAAAACTCACAAAAGTGAACCACCTCATCATTTACTGTAGACTAGGTGCAGTTCCAATTATGTAAAAGGAGTCACTGAAGCGCATGTCCCAGTCATGTGAGCATTATCCACCTTTACAAATGGTAAAGGAGTGACCAACTAAGTCCAATCCAAAGCACCTGCAGAGAAAGCCACCAGGTCTAACCTACACAAAACATTAGGACAATGAACAAAGTGTTCCAGTCCTGTCTTAAAAGCTGATGGATAACTATTGATGGATGTTAGCTTGGCTGAAGTTAGCAATTCTGATTAAGCACAGTACAAGGAGACCACAGATCCCCGGAGTGCAGGTTCCACCCTGGCAAGCACACCTTGTTATAATCACAGTTTCAGCTTCCCTCATCTGCATGCTCTACTAACAGGACAAGAACTACCAAGAGTTACAGTGATTTTAGGGAGCACATGCAGCTGACAATCTAGCTGTTCTAAATTTATGAGTCTTTCAAATATCATGGCCTATTATATCATGGCCTATCATGACATTATGTTTGGCCTATTATTTCAATTTTTAAAGAACATGAAAAATTACACTGTATTCTGGTTAAAAAAAAATAAAGTTCAACGTTTAAAAAAGGACATGAGTTAAGAACACCTCAAAGTTCTGACTGCTTATATATGAAGGAAGGAGTGACTTGCAGTTGTAAAACCATTAAAAAGTCTTAGTTACATACTTACTCCTCTCACCCCTCCCACCTTTTTTCTCAGACTGCCTCTGACTTTGGATAGATGAACTGAGGAGTAAACGAACAGCTAGTAGGTTTCTTCATTATTCAATGTGTAGTGACGTTTTTTGCACATTAATCAAAACTTGTTCTGAATACCAAATTCAGAAGTTATTCACAGTTTAAGCACAGTGTCATAAAATACAGCATTTGAGAGCTTCACACTTGAGCACAGCTTCTTTTTAAGAAATTAGCAAAAGTTGGAATGTAAAGCAGAAACAGACTGGAAGTTGTTTCCTCCTTGGGAGAGCTCAAGCATAACAACTGGTGCACCCAGTCTTCTGATGTTGGTCATTTAATCCAAGATGATCTAGAGGCCTTTGTCTTTAGTGGCCATCTAAGATTCTCTCTGCTTTGAAGGACTAAGGTAAATGCTGAATAATTTAATGTTTTGACAGATCAGGCCCACAGTCTTAAGTTAGTCAGTAAGAAAACAAGCCAGGACACAGCTAATGAACACCCCTGACAACTCTCCCAGCACCAAAGGACAGAAATTCTTTGAAAAATAAGAAGCAGTCAGTGCTTGCAGAAAACACTGAGGTAAGTGCATGAAATCATCTTATCTTCAAGCAATTCCCTACCTCATTCATTAGAGACTTTCCAACCTCTGCAACAGAGAAAGACAAACTAAACAAAGCAAAAAAACAAAAAAACCAACAACAACAACAAAAAAAAACCACCAAAAAATCCACCAAAAAAACCAACCTTCAAATCACCATCAGTTTCTATCTGCAAACCAGAATCCAAGCTCTATTGTAGGGGAGGTAAAAATAGCATAAAATCATTCACGTGCTCCAACATACTTTTTGAGATAATTCTGTATCTGTTGTATGCATACAGGTACTAAGTAATGACCAAGAACTAGCACGGTAGTGTCACTGCTCACATATATGCAAAGATTGTATTGATTTTTTTTTCAACAACCAAACAGAATTTTGAACCACTGGTATCAAATCTACAAGATTTGCCCCAACCTAATTTCAATTTGGGGAGAAAGATGAGGGATATGAAAAGCTGACTGTCTTGTCATAGCCCTAGTTACAGCAGCATAGCACCTGAACTTCACTTTTAAATGCTTTCTGTGCTACAACCAGAGTATTTCCAGAACATCTACTTTCTACTCTGAGATCCTTTAAGATTTACCTAAGCAGCCTACCAGCACACTACTTAAAACTTACAGCTCAAATTTCCCAGTTTCCTGGGCATATTCTAGAATTTCTCCATCTACACACTAAAATGTTCATTTCATTAAAGATGAAGATGAAAATGTTATCTTCACAATTAAATTATTCTGCCTCCCTTCTCAAGAAGCAGAGACATTTTTACAAATTCCTACTGTTTCCTGTGCCAAAAGACAGAACTAAAACAAGCCATCATAGCACTGAAAGTCACAAGCAGTTTTCTCATTCTCACCAGTTGTGCAACAGAAGCAGAGATCCCTCTTCCCAAAACAGAAAGCAAAAAGCCCCCAAGCATCCCCGTCCATGTATTTAAATCATTTCTCTGACAGAGCTCAGGTTTGATCTCACCAAATGCCATGTGAATTTTTTAGGTTGTATCAAGTTTTCTTTGTGTACATGAACGATTTTCATCAGGCCTGCTTGAGAACAGGCATACAACTCTCTGGCATTGAGGTCTGAATTAAGCATCAGACTACAAGAAAGGCATTTGTGTTACTAGAGGCTGCTTTCTCGATGGTGCTTTATAGATTAGAGACACCCCCTTGGCAAAACAAGCAAGAGAACAATACTGAGAGGTGTTTTGAGTATTTTCCTAGCTTTACAACTCTCTCTTTTGGTTTATGCTTTATTAAGAAGCCACAGAACATTTATTACACTATTTTTTTAAAAAACTACTTTCAAATCGGCTTCAGATTTAAAGAGATGTTAGACAGATCTGAGAGCAAGAAAGTGACAGTATTTGACCTGCTAATTTAAGTATCTACCTTAATTTCAGCTTAGATTTTGTGAATTGTCTTTCAAAACCCATACGAATATTCAGAAAACTGACTAAAATAAGATGGATTATTACACAGTATAATAAACATAATGCCATCTGAGACACAATGCATATGTTACAAAACCACAGTATTACAAATCCTCAGCTTTACAGTTTCAGTATTTTAGACATCTAAATTGCTTGACAGACTTTGAAGCACAGATCAAATTAACATCCTTCTAGATTTCAAATATTATTTTTGCCTTGTTTTCCACTACACAAGACTAACTAGATTATAAAATAATGCCTTACCAGATGTTGTCATATGTCCATTACTTAATTACTGGTTCCAGAGCCACAAAGGGTAATTTTCCCAAACACGCTCTAAACATTTATTCCAGAATCCATTGAGAGCAAATGTACCGAATTTAAATGCTGACACTGATTTGGTTTAGCACTGGGGGAATGGGGAGGTAGGCAGAGCAGGCATGAACATATTCAAATATTAAAGTCAAATCTAATAATTAAAAATTAACCAGATATTTTGGTTTAAAGATTCTGAGAGTGCCATCTGCATTAACTCTCTCTGCATCACGTATAAAGGTTTTCACAATTCACAGCCTAGTATTTTCCCCCTATAACGAATTTCTCCCCTTTTGAAGTGCTAACATGTTGCTTGGCAATGCCATCCCACCTCGGGGAAGATAACCACCACCCCTTTTTGTCTGCTTGGAAGCCTGATTGTGTTGCACAGGTGTCCCATCCATCCGAAAACAAAGAGAGGCTCTGCAAGTGCACTGACGTCACCGCAGCTCCAGCGAGCCCCAGAATAGCAGCTCAAATACATCCTTCATACTCCAGTGCTACAGGAAGCCAGAACCATACCCTCCTGCTAAAGTATAAAATGAACGGGCAGAGATATGTGCCGGGAATACCAATTTAATATATCCTGTACTAAGTGACATTCTGTTTGTTGCATAGCAACAGGAATCTACTGCAGAAAAACAATATGGAACTTTTTTTTTTTTTACTTGCCAAGCTACAATTAACCCCAGTCTTCCTGAGAAACAGAATATCCACAGCATAAACATTACCTTTGTCACCAGTCCACCAAAGATGCTATCTCCAGCATTTACTCTGTTCTACATTAAAATGATTCTGTGCATTTAAGTGGCTGGAAGGTATGGTGCTGCCAAGAGAAAATTCCCTGCTGCAGTGCACAATGGCCAGCAAGATTTTAATTCTATAGTAATGACCAAAAAAAAGTTCTTAGATGCACAAAACTTCCACTCTTGAGCATGAAATGAATTTTACAGTGTTTCTGTCATACTATGTAAAAGAAATTAAGGCACTCAAGTTCTGAAAGAAAAGCCTATGGCTTTATTTCTAAAGGGTTTGCTTTGCTTTGTTTGGGGGATTGGTTTTGTCTTAGAAAATATTAAAAACTAGCACCTACCCAAGCTACTTTGAATTTAAAATCAGTTTATCTTCAGATTTCATAACAATGTATGCATATCTAAACTCTGTGCCTCTTCAAGGGAAGTTTTTTATAAGACAGTATGAATTAAGTAAGATTTCTCCATGTTCCCAAAAGAACAAGAAAATTACAATCACTCAGGTGGTTGGGAAATTGATACATTGCTACATCATAAGTTATATATATACCAGCAAATTGGAAACAATCTTCTCTCAGGTGTTTGTTTCTTTGCTAGTTCTTTCTTAAACATGCTCCCCATTCCCAGACAAGACCAGGGTAATTTCACAGAGTTACAACCAAAATACCTGATGAGTGGGCTTTGGGGCGAGTCTACTCCCTACATCCACCCCAAGCAGAGACATATTTAAGGACTGGGAGGTCAGTTCAATTCAGGAGGAAAAAATGTGAGATTTTAAATATATGGATTGCAAATCTGTTGAATGCTTAGACTGGTACTACACAAATCTCCAAACCTGCAAGCATTCCTCACTGAACAGTCTTCATATTAAGGTTTTCTTTTTAGTGTTGGGGCAGGGAGTGCTGCTAGAGGAGAGGTTGCTTGCTTTGCATCTGCCCGAAGAAAAGGTGGCACGGAAATTCAAGGCAAGATATCCAGGGTACTCAGAATTGGCTTAACAGTACACTCCTCTATCCTGTGGTAACAGGGGAATTCAACAAGGAAAATCCTGCTATTAAGTATTACTAAGCATTAGTCATGTCTAAAGATGCAACCCTTGCAATGTAATCCACTTCCATCTGTATCTTACAGATTTACTATACAAAAGTCACACCAGTGACCAAGCCCATCTCTTCACAAAAATAACAGAGAGGGACTCTTTTAAAAGGGCATTCCAAGCATCCTTTTCCCACAGTGATTTCCAGTAGTCAAATGCTTCAAAGGAAAATATATCTTCATGCTTCACATGGAAACAGTAGCATTTGAAAAGTATTTTCACAGGTTTACTTCCTGACATTGTCCTCTGCAATGCAATCTCCACTTCCTTTATGCAGATATCATCTTTGTAAGTAATACAAAAACAGATAGCAATTTAAATATGTCCTACAGCTGCTAACCTGTTTTCAAGCATCCAATTCGTTAATCTCTGAAATAAGAATTACACCAAACATTGCTACAAGGCCAGACATCAAACCTATGAGCTTCCTACAAAAAAAAACCCCACACAGTAACATTTACCTGTACCTGCAGCGTGCTTACAACAATCCACACAGTACAAAATCTCCACATGGTGTCCCCAAAGAATTGAGCAACTTTCTGAGGAACTCAGCCCTTGGATGTGTGAAATTGCCCATGCCCTCCTCCCCACCACTGCAGTAGGTGATCTAATAAAAGGTATTGCCTCCCTTATAAAACCTTTGTTATGTTTATAAGCTTAGAGCAACACAGCTACAGCAACAGGATTCATAACCTGCAAGGCAACCTTTGTGTTTGTCTTATTGCCATCCATTTGTGGATTTAGCTACTGTTGGAAACAGTGACAATTACAGGAACACAGACCTGTTCTTTCAGTCACTAAGAAAGGTACCCAAAATAAAAGGAATACCCTTCGGTTTCAAAGTCACCTTTATGGTATGCCAAAGAAGAAGCCTGAAGCCACCCTATTCCTCCAAATTTTATGAATAGACTACTTGAAGATACTGCCAGAATACAAAATCAAGTCCCTGAACACAGCAGTCCAGATTTCTTCACCTCACAACTAAGAGACAAGGTCAGATGTAAAGTGTAGCAGCAATCATTCATATATCTATGATATAATTAATGAGGATAATTCATATACAACACAGTTAACACAGCTGATCACCAAACTAAAGTCTATTGCACTCATCACACCACACTGTGGAAACCAGAACAATGGTACCACCACAATCCTTCAGACTGCAGCATGAGATCTTTAAGATGCAAAATCTATTTGACTGACTTCTTTTATTTGTTTATGACTTTGGTCTTCTTCCTCAATCTCAAAGTAAAAATTTTCATCCAAAAGCCACTACTGCATTTCCACTCAGTAGCTAAAAACCCAAGGAAACCATTGAAATGGTACAAAACCTCATTCTCAATTACTCTCCAAAGCACATAACACTAAAGAAGCAGCTGAACTACCGGATTCAGCTAGTGCTTAAATTCAAACACTTACTACTCAAGTGCTTTAATCATTCATCTCCTCCTACTCATGATTAGACATAGGTTCCCTGTGAGTTTTCCAAAATGGACCTCTCCTCAGCCTTCTCTTGGTCAGAACAACACTGAACTGGAAAGGTCTTTCATGTCTTCCCTCAACCCTCAAACAGCAGGCTCTAATCAAGGGATAAAAAGCACTGACTATCAGAGACAGATCTACTGTCTCCAGCCTCAGCTCCAGACCAGATGGTTCATATCTGACTAGGAAAGCAGTCCTGTGTTCCAAATATGTTTATTTCATATACATACATCAGACACTTCCCACACCATCCTCTTGTTCTACTCACACTAATGTGATTCAACTAAGTAGATTGGTGTATAACAATAAATTAATAATATAATCTGACTATATTCAGAAATTTCTATCAAAGCAGAAGTATTCTGAGCTAGGAAAAAAGTACCTCTAAACATAATTTAAAAATAATAAATCAGTATTTCTGCTAGAGCAGAACCATGACCAAAACCAAAGCATACCTGTGTCGTCACTGGACATGAGGGACTTCAAATATTTCAGCAGGTAAATAGCTAAAGGTTTTATTGTTTAATTCTTAGTACCTTTTATAAGGTGTTCCGATACAGACTTAACATGATTGGTAAAAAGGAATAACACCTCTCTAGAGAAACTAGAGAAACAAACACACAGCAGTACAGATTTGTTTTGAGAAAAGAAGACTGATTTACAAAAATTGCTCTGAGAGAAAGGCTCCCCCAAGAAATCTTTCTTTGGGAAGAAATCTGCAGCCACTAGCAAGCTAAAATCTTTCTCAGACTCAGAAATCAGGCCCACATCCCTGTTCTTAACTAGCATGTTCATACACAAATGCAAAACTCCAACACTGAAAATTTTCCTAGTGCTTCCATTCACTCTTCTGATTCACTATCTCTGCCAAAATTAGGCTCATTTGGATTAGGTTTCACTGTTTTGTCAGTCTGGCCACATCATCTATTTCAGACAATAGGTAACTATGTTTATTCTGAACTTGTAAAGTCCATTTACCATTATATACAGTAGCCAATTGCAGATTTTTAAAGACAGGCTTTGCAAATGCATTCAAGAACACAGTACAAGTTTTCTAGGAAAGCTTCACTGAGTTTTAAATACAAATCTAACAAGTATTTTTTAAAGCAAATCTGTTTTATTAAGCTTAGGCTGGGTATCTTAAAGAAGAGTCAGCATTGTTTAATGGACTAAGGCTTGCCAAAAGGATCATACACGTTCCTCAAATATCAACAAGAGTTCAACACAGGAGATATAAAAGGTGTACACATCACTATGCACTGTTTATAGAAGACTCCAAGCTTTTAAAAGAAAGCAAAGGGCAATGAGATTTTTATAGAACAGAAAGAGAGGGAGAAAACAAGTTTTCAAAATGAGTAGCAGTGCATAGTGTTCATTGTAATGCATTACTGACATGAACAACATACATTAGCTAGAAAAGGAAAATTCTTGCTTGCCTGGAGCTGGAAGCTTGGAACCTAAAAAAAAGACATATTCAATGTAAGTTATTTGAAGAACTACTGATTTTAGGCAGCAATACTACCAGGTTCAATGCCCAGATTTACTCAGTGCATATGTTTAAGTCACATTTGCAAAGCCAACCAGAAATCCAAATGGAACTTAAAACTACCAACCTCCTCTTTCCACCAATGCCACTAAAAATACCACTAATGCAGCAGTACTGCAAGTTTTGTTGGAAATACATTAACTACAACAGAATCTTAAATCATCTTTCTGTTTAGTACTTCCATTCTCAATCCCATACGATAGGAAAAAAATGCAACTTCAGCGGAAATCTCCACAAAATATAAACTTCTAGACATGAGCACATACAAAGACATGAGCACATACAAAGACATACTGGTCTATACAACTGAAATAGAAAAGCATTCACCAGGAACCAGATGGGACCACAATAAAACACTACCTTAACTACATGCCCCTCAAAGCATTTCAGTTTAAAAGCTGCTTTCACTGTATCTCACCTGCAATAAACTGACAGCAGTCAGTGGCTTAAAAAATAACTTAGGCACTAAACTACATTTTAGAAAATTGCTTCAAGGACACATAGAAACTGATTTCCTCTAAAAAGAAAGTTTAAATATTTCTTTACTTGCTACAGAACTGCAACTAATGCATAATACAGCTTTTACCTGTATTATGTACAAGTTTTACCAATGATTACTCTTGCTCCTTTACCATTCTGCTTAACTCCAGTTTTTAAAAGTTCTTCTGTTTTGAACTAGGTAGCACATACACTAGAGCAAACAACAACCTCACCTCACCTTCTGTACTGAATTTGTAGTAAGTATAGATTACTTTGCAATCCAGTTCAGGAAACAGGAATTTAAAATTTGTGGAAAAAAGACAACGAAAGAACAATTTGAAACAAAACTCCTTCAATTGCACTTGTGCTGCAAATGAGAAGTTTAGAGTTATTTCTGGCAGCACACCAGTCCAGTAAAGTAGTATTTTTGTATCACCCCCTGGAGCGCAATCACTTTCCACTTCTTTCTCCCATACTTCACCTGGTGTCAGCACCTTTCTTTACCACAATTTAAAAAAACAAGAAAAAGAAAACACCCACAACACCAACCCACACATTTTGCAAAGAAGCAGACCAATTCTGGACTAAACTTCTTTTACATAAAACAGCTTTGCCTGGAGAATTTTCAATATATGAAACTAAGAGCAGAATTATTTTTTTTTTTTTTTTGCCTGAATCTTGATGGTGTTTTCTTTTAATGAGCCTTGCCTAAAGAATACCCACAGAGACCAGAGTTGCACTTCAATTCCTCACATTAACTGGTGCACTGATTCCCAAAACATGTGCTTATTACAAGCAGTTCAACTGGAAAGACTTATCCGAAGCGGACTGACACATCATCTCACATCCCACTGAACAGTCCTGTCTTCTCCACCAGGCTGTCACCAGCATTTGGACAGGAGACCCAGAAAGATGTCACATCACCTCCCCAGCAGCAGTTCCACAAGCCTCCCATAAGTGCCTACAGAACCATAACATTAGGAGCAGCACACACCACCACATAACACCATCAGAGGCTGGTAAGCACAACATTCACTTTCTCTTCTGGAACATTTTTAACATTAGTCATGAAATAGCTACAGTGAAGGAGAGCTGTAATACATGAGAGCAGGGGAGAGGTTTAGCAATTAGGAGAACAATTTATTAGGAGTATTTGAAGTAAAATTCAACATTTTCCTCTACAACCTATCAGTACGGTGCATTTTCAAATCAAATTCAATTACTTAGCTAGACGTTTTTATTCCTCATGCTAGAAAGTTTGAAAGTTAAAATAAGGCGGTGCAGCTATTTATAAAAGGGGAAAAAATTTCTGTGTATTATTCAACCAAAAAAGCTCCATACGAACCATGTCCTTTTCCAGGTCTGTGAGAACCCATGGGAAGTTAGGGCAGGAGAGGCACAGCAGGGACACACAGTGGCTCCTCACCTGGCAGGTTTAAATACAGGCAGATACAAAAGCAGCTTCACTCCCACATTAATCCCAAGGGAGATTCTAACAGCCCAAGAACACCAAGTAGTTGTATTGAATTCCCAAGGACTGGCAGGGCAAGGTAGCGTGAGAGAGTGAGGCAGGCACCAACAAATAACACAGCTGATAGTTCAGCAAGGCTGATGTGACTTCAGTCTCTGCTACATTTAATTTGAGCTACTACTAGAAGTCAATTTTTTTTAATCAAACGCAAAAAGCGCACATCTTCTGCTCTCTCTCACCACTACAGCACTCTTAAAACCTAAACATGCCTGGATTTTAAAGAGCTGGTACATGTATTTCTCCACTGCTGAGTGGAAGCAGGCATGAACTGTCAAAAGCAATTCTAGATGAAAGGTCAAAGCAAAGAAGGGAATAATATCTGTTTCACAAAATACATTTGCTCTCTCTAGTAATGAAGGCAAATGACTCTATCCAGTGGTTCAATAACCTACTTCTATAATAGTTCCACATGAGCTGCCCTGGCATGGCAAGAAGCAGCCCTCATTACAAAGTATTTCCAATCACATGCCTAAGGCAGCGCCGAGAGACGTCACTTAGGGCAAAGCGTTCACTGAAACAGGTGCTGGGAGAAAAATGTTTCTGCTTTTTATGGAAGTGGAGAAAAAAGGCTTTTAGGCTATAGTGGCCTGAAGCAGGATGCCAACTAACTCGCTCTTGTTTTCTGACCTCCAACAGCAAACATGAAACCCTGAATCAGAGTCAAGAAAAAACTTGTACATGCCCTTCCAGAGAGCATTCCTGAATTATACACACTCCCAGACTGTTTCTAATTTTTAGAGGCTGACAACATAATTGCTAAGAGGGTCATAAATAGCTTTGTCTAAAAAAACTGTATTCTCATTCCTGCTCTCTCCATTCACATGGTAATTTTTTAAAGATTTATACTTTTACTATCAAAATAATTCACTAAACTATCCAGAGGCCTTGCGGGCAAAACAGCTGTCAGATCCCATATCAGGTGGGCAGAAACAGCCTGTCCAAAAATTACTTGCAACTGTCACAAATAAAGTGCAAGCTAAAGACCACACTTCTATCAGACAGATGACTCAGTCCATCTGTTAGTTTACTTAAGAACAAGGAAAGTAACCTGAATTCTTGGATCCACCTGAAAAAAAACCCTGCCCACACCACCAATTTTTCTCTTGAGATACAAGCAATTTTAGGAACTGTATTGCTTGCAGTTATGCATATCCAGTCTAATTTAACTGCCTGCTTGCACTTCCAACATTTTGTCAAATATTTCTCAACTAAATTAAGCTTCCTATTTCAAATACACCATTCAGGCAAGGTTCAGAACCAAAGGCACAATTCCAAAGAGTTACCTTACGTATCCAACAATAACTTAATGTCACCATCAAATTAATGGCCTTGCTGCTGTGCTGTTTCACCACCTTAAATAACTGCAGTTATTGCAGCAGGCTGAACTGTACTATTGTCACTAATAATGCTCTTGTATACCCACTTTCCTGGAAACCCCAGGAAACGCGTGTGGGTTCTCTCAAGAATTCCTAGTCCTAATGAAGGTACATGTTTTGTTACTTCTGCTGTGGGCTTTCACTCAGTAAACAGTGAGTTTGCATGGTATTAGTTTTCTCAGCACAACACTTAAAATATAATGAAGGCTTACCAACCCAGGCATAAAATATGCTGACTTTTAAATAATAATGTGAAGTGCATTCTGTAGCAACATACTTGAGCAGAAAAGCTGCTGATTGTAAGTGAATAGAAATTTCAGTGTGGCTTCAAGACCACAAATTTAGCTACCTTTTTAGCTTGAAAACACAAGCAAGAATACGACATGACTTTTCAGAAAAGGCAAAATCTAGAATAATTTAGCTGTTTGCCTTATTGAAACATAGAATTAAATTCACATATATATGATCTGTATAGTAGCCCGTCATAAATACAAATTATTAGACTGGGCTCTGGAAATACTCAAATTTGAAATTTCTTAAAAATACTGTTTCTTTCCTAGTTCTTGGGAACTTGGGTAATGAAACCCGACTAAGCAGTCTGCTTTCTGACCAGCACACTAATGAAAAACAATTCTTCCCCACACAAAGAAATGGATGCAGTAATCCCAAGAGAAGGCTGTACAGTTTCATTTTTAAAAAGTCAGTATCTTGTAAAGCTCATTTATTTTTATTGGAGTTAACACTCAAAATGAGCCTGATACGAAGAAAAAAAAAAAATAAGGTAATTCAGTTAACCTTCACTGTAGAATCCCAGCTCTAGCAGCAGAGTTGTGTTTACCAGCTCCCGTAATACAGACCTCAACATATGCTACAATAAAAGTCTGTTCACACACGTTCTTCCTGTACAAATACGATGGGAAGTCATGCTACTACTAGAAGAGGGGCACTAAACTCTGCTGTTACCCACATCTTCACCGCCTCTTCCCCCCCACCACGTTCCAGCCAGCTGGTGAATGGAAACCTCACTGAATATGCCCATTCCTGGATACCTTTTATAATATAAGTGCTTTCAGGAAACTGTATTAAGGGCAGCACTTTTGGCAGCTAACCAGAGTACAAAGAGAGCAACAGGTGTTCATGGGAACCAGCTGTTTACCTAGGGCAGGAGACACAGATACACACAGCCCTGAATAGAGCTATCCTGAACCAAGTAACTTCATACTTAGGCTAGACCATTTAACATTCAGAGTTCCTCTGCAACCTAAAACCCCTAACAGATGTTATTCAAATAGCATATCATTTCAATTTGAATACAAAGCAGACTTCTGCAAGAATTAATTCTTGTGTAGTGTCAGTGTTTGTGTCTTACAGAATTGCTGATTATTTTAACATTCAAAGATGCTCTTCACAATGATGTTTAGTATTATCTGACAGAAGGAAAATCAGTTTGCTTTTTGGTAACTGACCAGCTAATCACCCAGACAAGATGCAAGATCTTAAAACAAAATCATCAGAATTAGTTCAGGCTCGTGATGGCCAAAGAATAGCCAAAGAGCAGGAAATAAAATGAGGATGCTTTCCCCCTCCCAGTTCATCTATTATTTTATTATTATTTTTATTTGGAGCACCAGCTACATACTTACCTGCCCAACAGCAATGACAGGATGCAGTTTACTCATTCCAAGAGACCATCGATATTGTGCCAAAAGTATATTTTTAGTATAAACTGCTAAGATTTAACAGCACCTGCAAACAGAGGAGCTGTATATGAAATGCTGGTTGCTTGTCCCATCTACCTTGTCACTCCTCACCCATCAGACCTTGCCTTGACCAGCAAATGCACATTAAAAGTCATTGCCTGAACAAAATACAGCATGAAGCTATTGTTTAAACATGTTTCAGAAATATACCATCAACCATAGTCTAAACAAGTCCAAAGAGAGAGCGTGCAGTGAAAGCTTGCCATTGTACTGGAGTCGGACCAATTAAACAAGAGTGAGTGAATTTAATAGAGCTTCTATAGAGAGAAAATACTTCTTTAACCACATCATTTTAATGTTTAGTTTAATTGGTACAGCTTGTTTCTTTTTTCCAGAGGGTTGGAACCAATTGTTCTGGAAGTCAGTTTCCTTTGAAACACCCCATGACCACTCTGATCAGAGTGACCCTCCAAATCACAACTGCATTTCTCCCTTACCAGCTTGACGCTCTGCAGGCACGAGCAGGTAAAAAGCTTCAAGGCCAGTAATATATTCATTTACCTACATTTACTCACTGCTGCAAGTCAACTAATCAAACATCTAAATAAGCAACCTAAGGGTAGGTTCAACCTAGACACTTTCCTGTTGTGCTGGTTAAGAGAAATACTTGTGCTTCCTCCAAGCTGGCACAAGTCCTAGCACACATACAGTTACATCAGTGAACAGTGAGCACTCTTGCTGCTATCGCTCACTTCACTCAGCATCACCCGCACAATTCAAGCACTTTTCACCAGCATGAAACCCAAACTTACACGGGGCTTCCCAAGGTATTTATGCCAAGTCTTGCTCGATTAGCAGCATTCATTGTGCTACAGGCTGTCAAGATAATTAAAAAGAACACCTCTGCTTAAAGGATCTGGATACAAACTGTAGGTTTCCCAAGCTGTAACTTTTCATTTGCAGGGTAGGTATCTGACTTCTACATGAGCAACATGAATAACTGAAAATAAATTATCACAAGACAAAACAAAGCTTAAAATAACGTAGGACATAAATACCTACAGTTAACAAAGAAAACTAGAGGGAAATACAGAAACACAATTCTAAACAAAACAGCAGGGAGATCGTTCCCATGCTTCCCGCTGCAACGCTACCTTTTCCATTAAAGGTGCACTGAAAGAGGGAACCCTCATAGTACAAAAATTTTTTTTAGGATTTTCCCGTAATTTACAGGGAATTCTAATGGCTCATCAGTTTTATGCAGCAGAGGAATTTGCCGACTTTGATCACGCAAATCTGGCCGGACGTCTACTCCAAAGGACCTCACGACTTACAGTCGCTTTTTTAAGACAAAGAAGGTTCATATCCAACTGTAAGGCAGACAATAACTTCCAGGCGAAAAAGAAAGGAAGGCATGAGTAACTCGTTTCCCCAGCTGTCTGAGTGAGGGGCAGGCCTCCAGGGAGCACGGCGTCCCCGAGCAGCCAGACCAGCGCTCGGCCACCGAGCCGCATTTCTCACCGGGTCCTGCACCAATCCAGAAAGGAGATTATGGAAACAGGCGCTAAAAGCGAGCTGGGGGGAGGATGGCGGGTGGAAGGGGGGACGGGCCGGGGAGGCAGAAAATCGCCTTCAAATGAATGAGCCGGCGGGGAGCGGGAGTTTCCCGGCGGGAAGACAGCAGGCACCCACCTCCCTCCCTGCCGCCCCCAGCCGCGGCCACCTCTGTGTTTACATCCCAAACCTCCAAACGCGACACTTTCCCGGCTGCCGAGAGGGGGATCCCCCCTCCCTCCTTCCCCCCCCCCCGGCGCCTCTTTATTGATTACCGAGGGAAAAGCCCAGCTGCTGCTGCAATGCAACACGCGCCGGGTAAGGCGGAGGGAAAGGGGGGGGGAAAAAAAATCACCACCGGCAGAGAAAGAAAGGAGACGGGCGCCGGGGGCTCACGCCGTGCCCGGCCCGGGGGAGGCGCCGGAGCGGGGCTGCCCCCCGCCCCGGCCCGGGCCCCGCCGCCGCCCCCCGACCGCAACTTCGCCGCCGCCGCGGGGGGACGGGGACGACGGGCCGCCCTTCCCCCGCCGCCACTAACAATGGGCCCTTCCCCCACCGCGGGGCTCCCCTCGGCCCGGCCCCCTCCCCCGCC
>VZUI01041679.1:116199-149114 GCA_013401135.1 Cettia cetti
CGTTCCCGGCCGTGCGCCGGGGGGCGCGGAGCATCGCCCCCCCACCCCGCGCCCGCCGCCCGCTCCGGAGCCGGCCGCTCACCTCATGGTGCTGCCCGCGGTCGGGGAGCCGCTCCCGCTGCCTCGCTCGCTGCGCTGTCTCCCCCGCCCCGCTCCGCTGCCCGCCGCGTCCCCGCAGAGCGAGACCCCCAGAGAGCGCGACCCCCGCCCGGCAGCGCCGCCCGCCCGCCCGCTCCGCCGCTCCCTCCGCCGCCGGGCCGGGCCAGACCACCGCGGGGAGCCGGGGGTGGGAGGGGACGGGAGAGGTGGGGGAAAGGGGCGGGGAGGAGCGAACCACCGCGCGGGAAGGGCGGGGGGAAAGGAGGAGGAGGAGGAGGAGAACGAGAGCGGGCGGGGGCAGCGCGGGGGCGGCCGGAGACACCGGCGGGGCCGCGGGAGCGGCGGCGGGCGGGGGGCGCGGGAGCGGCGGGAGGGAGGAGGAGGAAGAAGGGAGGGAGAGAGGGAGGGAGGGAGGAAGGGGCGGGCGGCGGAGGCCGCGCCCACCGCCGCGCCGTGCCCGGGCGGCTCGCTGGGGCTCGGCGGCTCCGGTGCGGGGTGGCGGGGGTGGAGGGACGGGGAAGACGGGGCGGCCGCAGGTGAGGCGGCGGCTCCTCCTCGAGAGAATGGCCCGCCCGCGGCAGCTTCTTCCCCGGCGGCCTCGGGAGTCGCCCCGGAGCAGAGGGGCGGGATGGGTTCCCTGCGAGCCGCGTCCCGGCCGGCGTGAGCCCGGCGCCTCCCGGCGTGCGAACTCCTCCACCCATCCGCAGACCCTTCCCCACTGGGCCCCCCGCTGCCTGCACCGCGCTCTGTCCGGCCGGGAATCCTCGCCCGGTGCAGCGGTGCCGGCGCGGGAGGGAACACGCAGCCCCCGAGCCTCCCTGCCCGAGCCCGGCAGGTGCCGACAGGCGACAGCGCTGCGGGCAGCGGCCCCTCCGTGCCCCCGGAAGCCACTGGCCTAAGCCTTTTTCAGGAATATAGGAATGTTCTTTCTGCATCTTTCGGTAGCCCCGCGCCTGTCCTAAGTGCAGGTTTACGTTCTGCTTTCGGTACCCGCAGCGGACCCAGCACACCGTACAAGTAACTTTAATCCAGCTAGTGCTCGGCTCCTTTCTGTCAGCTAGCGAGTGAATACCCGTTCTCTTTCGTCTCGGTTGAAAGAAGTGATGAGCAAGTGTCTTTGCAATTCCCAATGCCGTTAAGCCATCTTGGTGTTTTTGCACCTCCAAATTCATTTTTTCCCTAATGAATACTAGTGTTTTCTAGGGTCTAGTAATAAAAACATATGTGAGAAACAAATGTGTAAGCATCTTCATAAGTGTCTAGACTTTTACACATAAAAAGTGAAGAATTTTAAAAATATATATGTGTTTCTGATGTAGGTTCCACACATTTAAGGGGATTTTACCATGAATCTCAACTATTTGACACCACCCTTTTCTTGGTCAGTGAGGCAGTGTCACTCACGGTCATTTAATGGTGTCAGTAGCACAGTAAGAGATGAACTAATCAATGAAAAAAAATGGCCATTGTTAGAAAACACTAACTCAGGAACAAGGACAGGCTCTGAAACTGAAGCTAATGAAGAATAGTTTAGTAAGAAAACATGTTTTTACTGGCATAGGGATGATGTCAATGAAAGTGTTGCAGCAGAGGTGAATCACAAAATTCAGATGAGTAATCAGAACAAAAGCAACATCATGATCTTAAAAATTGTGTACTTTTGTTAACAATGTAAAGACAGTTTGAAAAAGGGACACGAATCTGGTAAATAAAATTACTTTAATTGCTTTCAGCAAATGCTGAGGACTCTAATGACTGGCAGTGGACCTCAACTCTTAAGGGATAAATGAATCTTCAAAGATTGTGCTTCCCATCACCAGAACATCCTCCAAATAAAAGGTTTGGAAAGAAAGCCATTCTGGCAGTGAAAAGTCTCTTGAAGGCAGCCAAGCAGAAACATTAAAATCTGTATCTAATAGATCTCTGTATCTATATAGATACATCTAAGATGTATGTCTAATAGGCTTCAGCAGGTACATCAGTAGAAGGAATGGCAGAGACAGTAGGAACAAGGAGGATTTTGTTCAAAGATACCAGTTGTTCTATAACAGAAAAAATCAGGATCATAATGTGACTGTCCTGATGCAACTGTCTGGTCTTATTAGTCAAACCGAAGAGAATTTTGACTGTGACAGGTATATAAAAACCACTGACAGTATGCTTGGGCTCCAGGTCTGCCTGAGAGGGAATGAAAATAGCCAGAAGCTGTTACTCCTGCAAAATAACGATTATTGCTATTTGTGTTATATTACTTGGTGTTCTTAGCCAAATCAGATATGGTCATGGCTGGATTTCTCAAGACCTACTCAGAGGTACAATAGAACTTGTAAAAATGCCAGAAGAATCATTTTGCATGCTGGCATCACAGATGTCACCAAGTGCAAAGTCATTTTGGATGCTAGCTTAGTCAAAAATCCCATTGAATTAATCTGTAACAAAATACTAAATCTGCAGTAACTCATATTAGCAGCTACATGAGAAGGAGGAGAGCCAAAATTATATAGGGCAGAAATCAAATTATAAACGTTGAATGCCTCTTTCTTTCCAGGTCAATTTAGTGAGGTTATTGTCAAGAAATTAAAGTAGTCTAGCAGAAGAATGAGTTAGTGTTGTGTACATGTTTATGGTACTGAATTATGCATTGAGAAATCTGCCCACTCTCGTAGAGGACCGCATGCTCCCGAGCTGTAATAGCTCAGTGTGTCCTGTGTCCAAGTCACTTGCTGCTGTCACCTTTCTTGCTGATAGGATCCTCCAGCAGCACAGCATGGGTGTCAATGCCCTCTGCATCCTCTCCCACTGTTCTCTCTTCTTCTGGCAATGACAAAACCGATGTGGCAGAAAGCTTTCTTAGCTGGTGGTGTCACACTAATAATCTGAGGCCTGTGACAACCTATGAGCCAGAGCCATGTAAAGGTTCTTCTAATCAGTGTCCAAGGATTGTGTTCATGCCCCTCTTCCTCTGGATCCAAGCAGCTCAGAATACCCCAAAACCACCTGGCATTCTTCCCTCTTGCATTTTCTGCTGCTCAGCTGCAACTGAGGACGGGAATTCAGATGCTTGCAAAAGCTAAGCCAGCCCAGGTTGAGCAGTATGGTGTGCCTCCTCTCCAAACAACCTGACTAATGAAGGCTTTCTGAATGCTACAGGAATGGCCCACCCAGGGACAAACCAGAAGACAGTGTGTTCCTGTTTCATAGCAGCCAAATACAAGAGGCTTGGCAGGCTACTCCCGAGTAAACCCAGCGGATTCCATCACGTCTCATTGGAATGGGTCACCCTTGACACAGGGTCATGAGGAGGCTGCATGGTGTTCTAATGTTCTTGAGACATTCAGGGAATCCAAAAGCTTCAAAAAGCAGAGTAATCCTTTACCTCACAGTGAGATTTCCCCATCTTCTCTGAAACATGCTCTCACTTTCCAGTCTTTGTTTCTATAGGAAGGAAAAAGTAGCAGAGATCTTCATATGTCTTACAAAAGTCAGTGTCCTAGGACAGCAGCTCATATGCAAGATTACTTTGGCCTTCTTCAATGACTGTAAATAACATAATGCAGGATACAGTCAAAGAAGTTTCTGGAGCAGGGGAAAATGGTTTTTTTTCTGCTGATTTTGGCTTTTTGATGGTTATTGTTCCTTTCACTTAATAGATCCAGAGTTTGGTTTTGGAGTACGTAAGAAAAGATATTTTATTTTACTTCTTTGGATTATTTACAATAGAACTAGTATAGAAAGAAAACACAATATGGTGACACATAATAGCAAATTATAATTATATTTGCTATATAATAGAAAGTGAGAGAGTTGCAACAACAAAGCATGAACTTTCTCTCCAGAGATAGTGAAGGGCTTTCCAAAAATGGTGGACTAAAAGAAAATAGCTCTGACAGTGTGCTTCTGGTAGCATTGAAGATTATCAAAACAGAAGTGAATTAAGTAATTGAACATATTATTCTCATCAGTGATTATGTTAATCTAATTTATAAATACATATTTTGCTCTGGACCAGACACAGAGCTGATGCCTGAATCAATTCTGTGAGGTCATGGTTAGTTGAACAAAATGAAGATCCAACTATTACATAGATAAACTATACTAGCTAGTATAATTCTTCCTGTCCTCTTCTTGCTTTCCCTCAACTCCAAGTCATTTTCAATTTCAGGTTGCCATGAGTCAGCTGACTGCTGAAGTGTTGCATAGCAGACCTTTAAAAGAAATGCTTTCAACTAAAAACTCCTTAGTTTAATTTTATTTATGAAATTACGCAGTTTTTCCTAACTGCCTTCTGGGGAAGGGAGAGTAAATTATCTCTAAAATTCTCTAGGAATGCTAAAATAAACAATTATTGGCATGACTCAGCAGATAACAACAGCAATAGCCAAGAAGGTCTTTTCTTAAAGGAATAATATTTTTATTCTGTTGTAAAAAAGGCAAAACAACATCACCAGCAAAGGAAGCAAATCTTTTGCTATCAAACACAGTCCTTTGACTCCCAAAGGTGAAACTTGATGTTCCTACCAGCATACCCTGCTCTTTGTTATACAAGTAAACAAATCCTAGACATTCCATCAGGCATCTCCAAAGAGGAATGAAAATAGCAGCTGAAGCTTTTTGCTGTGCTTCTTCCCACCAAGGTTCCTAAAAGTGCCCCTCACACTGGCAAATAGCACCAGCACATCAAACCACAAGCCTCTGCAGATGTGAGTCGGGAGTATGGTATGTGTCTTTCAGGCTGTTCCCAGTAGATTCAAATATTTCAATGAAAATTCCTCGTATACAAAGGGATTGGTTTTTCCCCCATAGGTTTACCATGAAAAGAACTTGTATTGTGCTGCAGGCTATTCAGTGAGGGTTGAAGTCTCTTTTTGTGCAAGTACTGTCTATCAAATGTAAATTGATGTGTTGTGTACTTAGTGTAAAAGTGCTTTTCTGACACTCAGATAAACTATGATTGTTGTTTTGACCCTTGTCTTTCATTCACCTCCACTCAGCTGCTGACTTTTGTGGTTTCTGAGATGAAATGTTGATTTAGGACCAGTGCAATTGACCAATTGCATGTCTACTTTGAATCTAATTTTATACTCTTATCCCCTAATAGTCTTATTTGCCACCACTCTGCATTCTTCTTATGCATTACCAATAAAATGTATTCATTTTGTCCTTCTTTCTCCCTTGTCTTAGAACAAATTGTACTCTGCTGCTTTATCTTTTCCTGGAGCAAAGTCCAGGCACAAAGCTGGCCCAGGATTTGGTTAAGATTGTTTTGAGCCATCTTTTCTTACAACTCTAGGTGAGTTATTCTCTGAGGTCCTCAATCACAGCCAAGGATTTGGGCCATTATTAATTAGTTATTATTAATAATTGTTAAGTGCCTACACTTTATGCTCTTGTAGCATAAAAAAGGGCAGGCTTCTTGCCTGGAAGAGCTATGTATGGGATGTCTACACTGTAGTCTCCCTTGTCTAAGCCAGCTTTAAAATACCCAGGTATTACTTATCTGGTGCTCAGTACACTCTAGTAAAAGTGCACTGAGCTCTGCAAGCACCTTCCACAACCCCAGCAGAGGTTTGACTTCACCAGAGCACATTCACTGCACTGTACCCCTTCATCCTGAGATTAGGCAGGCAGATGCCAAAGGAAATGGTGTAGCCTTTCAGTTGGAAGCCTATACTGAATTTCACCAACTTACTGTTCCCTTGCACTACCCTGGGGTTATTTTACTGAGACTCTGTTGCAAATGCATTCTGTATTTTGTCCATCTTTCTCCTTTCTCCTCCCTTCTATTTTAGATGAATGACAACGCACTTACTATTGCTGGTAAGTTTTCATTCACTACAAAGTTGGAATAACTTACGATGGAAGTACTGTCCCAGTTATAGATGAATGACAACACTTTTACTATAGCTGGTTAGTTTCCATTGACTGCAAAGTCAGAATAACTTGCAGTAAAAATAATGTCCCGATTATAGAAAAATTACAACACTTTTGCTATTGTGAATGAGCACCTGTGGATTGCAAAGCTGTTAGTAACCTACAATACAAATATTGTTCCAGGAAAGGTTGCAGCTTAGTCAGATGATAACCTTTTTAGTCCTTTTCTAGCACTGCAGATTCTGCTTTCTGGCAATAGCTATAGCCAGTTCCATAATTTGGATTTCAAATTTAGTAAGTGATAAATCATGCATGAGACCCAAAATATACAAAGCAGCAGTTGCAAAAATATTCTTCCTCAGTATTTTAGAAAGAACATCACAATTTTTTTTTCAAAAGAATTAATGTTTCTATAAAAAGACGTGAAGAAATGAGCTCTTAAGAGATTACAACACTAACACACGCCATTATTATTACTATAACTAGTTATAAACTATTTCAGAATGTAGATATACTCTATAAAATCAATGAAAAGGAACTCCTTGCAACTGGCCCTAAGTCACACTTCCAGGATTAGGAATCTGTATCTTCACCATAATCACTCTCTCACTGAGTATTTATTTATTTATTCTCCACTTCCTCTGTTAGTTCAGCTCCCATGTGTCACAAAAACAACCACATAAACAGTGATGGATTTTCTCCAGCTCCTTCCACCTTGAGACAGCACAGAACCACCTCGTACCCTATTTCCTGTCACAGGTTTATTTCTAAACAACTCATCCTGAGTGTTTGACACTGACTGGTGTGCTCCAGTCAGGAATTCAGCTACTACGGTCCAACTGACTGCTTTCCAAGAATCCCACTCATTAAAAAATACCGCTGGAGACTACATTCAAATCCTTGCTGAATGCTGGGCTTTCTTACTGGTTAATAAGAAAGGATTCATCTTCTGGAGAGTGTAAATAAGTAGAGGTAGGAAAAGACCAATAAAAATTCCCCACCAGGATTTTCAAAACCGGAGTTTTCAACAAACAACCTTCTACTATCTGGAATACATTTTACTGTCATAAGTGCTCTTTGTAAAACTTCCCTTGTTTCTCTTAGGTTTACTCTGTCTAGATAAATTCTATCTTCCCTATTTTTTTCTCTTCTAAATAGCTGTAAATTTTATCACAGGCTTTTTCAGACATCAACTATCCAAAAAATATCAACTGCTTTCTGCCCATAAACTAAATTTTTCATTGTTCCTGTAGCTCAGTTTCTCAAAAGCTTCCACTAACATTTTGTGGCTTTGTTCTAACCTCCCTCCCATGTCTCTAGTCCTGCACACAAAACTAATATTTTTATTCAAGGTACACACAACTGCTCTTTGCTTCTGAACACAGAAACAGAATTCATATTTCACAAGACTGTTTCTACTCGAGTTGTTGTCAGTCAAAGAATTTGTGGACTTATAATAAAGGACAGGTAGCACCAACTGGAGATAGAATGATTTGTAACCCTGAGAGTTGCTCAAACAATCATTTTATTTAATTGTCATGACTGGTTGAACATTTCTAACCTTCTAGTTGTGAACAGAGGTTGCTTTGTGCAGGGAAATGACTCTTCTAACAATGATCCATTCACTCTGCTGTGACTACACCAGTGGGTGAAGGGGAAATGCCAGCTTTGCAATGTTTTAAATTATTATTATTAAAACAACTGTACTTGGGTATTGGCACGTCTGCAAAGGAATAAAACCCTTCCATTCCTTACTTGTTCATGGTTTAGAATCATCCTAAAGCGGTAGTAGCCATAACCATTAGCATCTGATAGGGTTGGTCTATTCATAAAACCATTAGTAAAACCCTCCAGGAGCCACTGGACAAACTCAAACAGAAAAAGAAAGCATACAGAGGGTGGAAGCAGGAGCAGGCAGCCTGGGTGGAATATAGACAAACTTGCAGCCAGGGATCAGATTATGGGAAGCCAAGACGCTGATGGAATTAAACCTGGCCATCAAGGAGAACAAAAAAAAGCTTATATAAGTACATTGATGATAAAAGAAAAACCAAGGAAAATGTGGGCTACCTCCAGAAGGAAATGGAAGACCTGGTTACCTAGGTGGGACATGGAGAAGGGTGAAGTCTCAACCATGTTCTTGACTCCATTTTCACCAGCAGGGGCTTCAGCCACACAAAGCAAGTTGCAGAACACAAAGGCGGTGACTGGGGGAACAAAGAATCACACGATGTAAGGGAAGAACAGGTACCAGAGCATCTAAGCAATGTGAAGGTGTGCAAATCCATGGAACCTGATGGGATGCATCCATGGATCCTGAGGGATGAAGCAGCTAAGCCACTATCCATCACATTTGAGAAATGGTGGCAGTGAAGTCTGCAGTTGGTGGGTAAGGAATTGGCTGGATGGTCACTCTCCAAGAGCTGTGGTCAGCAGCTCAATGTCCAAGTGGAAGCCAGTGCTGAGTGGTGCTCCTCAGGGGTCGGTATGGGGACTGATGCTGTCTGACACCTCCGTCAGTGACAGGGTCCATGGATGGAGTGCACCCTCGGCCCGTTTGCTGGGAACACGAGCTGAGTGGTGCTGTCAGCATGCCGGAGGGAAGGGATGCCACAGGGACCTTGACAGGCTTGGGACCATGAGAACCTTATGAAGCTCAACAAGGCCAAGTGTAAGGTCCTGCACCTGGATCTTGGCATCCATCCCTGGAAGTGTTCAAGGCCGGTTTAGGTGGGCCTTTGAGCAACCTGGTGTAGTGGAGGGTGTCCCTGCCTGAGGCAGGGGGTTGGAACTAGATGGTCTTTCAGGTTCCTTCCAACCCAAACCATCCTAGGATTCTGTGATCCTAAAAAGATGAGCTGATGTGCTGATAGAAACATGTTCAGATAAAAAATGCTAGGAAGATAAGACACCCATCTCTTTCCACAAGAGGTGATGGATAAGGTGTAAAATGCACAACTGAATGAGAATCTATGCAAGGTTGCAAGCCTGTTCTAAAACCCAGCAGCAAGGGCAATCCTTGTGTGCTCCCTTGGAGCAATGGCTGAGAACAAGAGCAGGAAAAGAAATGGGGCTTTAGCAAGAAGGTGGTGAGGTTATAATGCTAAAAAATTGTAATACCCTGTATGAATTCATCAGCATTTGTCCTGAGAAAAGAACTAGTCATTGATCTACAAAGGCAGAGAATGTATTTTTTTAAAAGGAATTACCATATAATCATGTTTCACAGATCATTATTCTAAACCAAATACAGAGAAAATATAACACCAAAGTCAGTCTGCCATTGTAGAGGTGGGCTTTGCATTTATCAGTTTAATTTTGGCTTTAAAACCAAAGGAGGCCAGTTACTTACTCTGATAAAGCTGCTGTGCATTGCCCTTCCATCTCTTAACATCATCATGAAAACTCAAAAAGAGTTTTAAACCAGACACATTACAAGATTCATTTGACAAAAACCATAATTACCTTCACATTCTTCTCCATAATCTGAAACAGATGCAGTATCCAGAGGACAGCTGAAAGTGGATATGTGCCTCCTATCCCACCAAAGCACAAGGATTCCTGCCTCATAATGGTCCTTTCGGGTTGACCATGCTTGTGGTCACTCAATGCAGGCTGGAAGCTGCTGCAGGCTTTGCTTGGGAAGGGAGAGGAGTTAGGTACAGCTCAGAACATGAACTAGCCCAGGGAATTACAGGGGGATTTCATGCATAAATCAGATCATGTTAGGTCAAAGCACACCACAAGGAGTGATGCCTTCAAACCTAAACAAAATGTGACTAAAAGCATTGCTTTGGAATCCTGGCCTGTGTCTTGTATGGAGATGTAGGAAATTTTGCCCTAATAAACAAATTCTGGTTGCATTCATATATTAACTAAGAAGGAGGTGCTCTTACTGCCACTTAGATTCACATCACTGAGGAGAGCCCAGAGCTGCTGATTTTTTTGGGAAGATCGGCCTGGTATAGACAGCAGGAAGGTCTTGGACACCGGAGTTCTGCTTGAGCACAGCTAAATCCATGACCTTTCTCTACAAAACTCTTCATTTGTAGCATTTTCAGGCAATTTTTGGAATGGATCTTTTAAGTCACAGAAAGAAGCACGTTACCCTCATTATCACTGCATTACAGCCTCACCCAGGACAGCAGGGCTGGTTCATGTGCTACACAAGTACCTGAGCATGTTCTCTCTGTGTGAGTTAACCTTTAACACAAATCAGCTGAGACTCCGACCCACATAAACTGTGACCTTACAACAGGGCATTTCTTCTTCCCTTAGTTTCAAACACAGCAGCTCATCTTTTCATTTACATGAAGATCTTTTACATCAATTACATCTGAATTTTACACTATAATTAAGATCCCTTTGCACCAGAAAAAAGTGGTTCAAAATGCATTAATTAATTACATTAAATAAGCACACAAGAGACTGCCTTGCATTTTTTGTTCCTCATCTAAGAATTCTGTGAAGCCAGCTGCAAATCACAAAATTGCTCAGCTTCACAAGCATTTCTCCCTCAAATTTTTAGACATTTTGGACACCTTACTGATTTCTGCAAGGACTCTCAAGCAGCCAAAAATGTGTTTCTATTCCTATATCCCGCTGTGTGTACCTTTGTTAAATCCTTCACAACAGGTTTTCCTCAAAACCTGAGAATTTTCCATAGCCAAGGTTTTACCTACAAAGTTCTGCAGACAGACTCTCCTGAGATGCTGACCTCACTTGTTTAATGATGTCTCTCCAGCTACTGCATTCTTACAGCACCTGTACAAAGGAGTAGAACCAGGGAAAGGCTTGTCCAAGTGTATCCAGGGGACTTAAATGTAACAGCAGAGACAATCCTGTTAATCCACAAGGCAATTAAAAAAATTCACCTTAAGAGTCCAGGATTTTATCTTCATTGTCTCTTCTCCTGTTATTATATAAAGAAAAGTTTTGTTTAATGTAAAATTCATTATTATGGATGTGACAGAAAGGTATAGAAACTCTGGAGTAATTGCAGAAGGGTGGTGCAGAAAGGAATGCCTAGTTGGAAACAATGACCTTCCGTAATTCATCAAAATGCCAAGATTGCTGAATATTCACTTCAAAAGACAGATTGTTTGCTGCTGTTTCACTTTAAAATGTGTTTGTCCAAATGGAAGTATTGTGCAGAATTCTGTTTTATTGGTTTCTGGTGTCTGTAGCACTGTGGAAATAACTGATGAAGAATCCCCATGATCATCAGAAAAAGACCATTTGCAAAGTTTACTGGGAATCTTGGTGCAAGAAAAGGGAAGGGTTGGAAGCTATGGCTACATGAAACACAAATCATAGTCCATGTTCAGAATGCCTGGCTGACAGCACCCAAAAGGCTGGAGGGATGTGTCTGCTAATGCTATATAGTGTGTTCTCCCTCTGCACTGCCTGTTTAGCTCCTCTGGGATGGAAGGAAAGATAATGGCAGCCTTTGGCTTCATGCCTGTCATTGCCATGACACTACCATACGTTCCCTTCAGCATTGTGTATGTCTCCCTTTACCTCTCAGCAGCAGCAGCATCCGTTACTCAAAAGGAAACGTCTCGAAATAAGCCCTTCATTTGAGGAGTCTGTCAAAATGAAAACACTTCTAGAAAGAGAAAACTGATCTCATAAACAGAAATAAATCTCAAATTAACTGAAACCAAAATCACATGTTTCCCCTCGACACGCCCCCACCCAGGTCTCTGGATGCTGGGAACCTCAAGCTCCATTCTGAAACTAAATTAGACTCGCAGTCTGAAAACTGACCTCAGACTCAAACTTGGGTGGAGTGGCTTGAGATGATATGTTCTCTACTTAGATATAAATGCACACATTTAGATCCCCTGTACTCACAAGCTTTTTCCTAGAAATAAAATCTTATGATTTTCCGTTCAATTAGATTGTGTATTTTAATTAATTCTCTAGTCTTTCTCTGGAAGCAAATCATCAAATAGAAGAGACATCTGCACTATTCTAATTGACTTAAATAGAAATAATGAATGTACAGCCTTTGGGTTGATTGGACACCTGGATTATTTCTCACTGAGAAAAATAATACATCTATCCACAAGCAAATTTTGGGAAGAGAGGGTGTTATAATTCCATCAAAAAAAGCATTAGGAAAAACAGAGGGCTAGAATTACACACATTTACTGAGTCTCTACTCCATCCACTGTTAGGGCTTCACTTCAAAGACTGAAGTGAAACAGCAACAGTTTATTTCTTTCTGAGATTTCCATAATAAAGGAGAAGGGAGGATCAAGTCCATGTATTTAGCTATATACTATCTAGGAATTCTTCTGAGTAAGATACACCAGGATTTGTAGTTGCCACCTTTATTACCTCTGACAGAAGTAATTCCGCTGATTTTTTTTCTTCCAGAGACATTAAGTTTGCATTTTATTAAAAGGATAAAACTGTTGTTATACCTAGAAAGCAAGAAGCTTTCCCAAAAAAGAGTACCTTGAACTAATTTTTACACAATACAGACCATTTACTTCACAAAATTAAACTCTTGTACTTGGAATTTCATGTACAAAACACAAACCTTGGGAACAATTCCCATAAGGATTCATTTAATAGGCTTCATTATGTGGAAAGGGTATAAAGCAACCAAAAACCTAAAATGGCTGCTCGGCATTATATTGTTCAGTGGCTGCAAGTGTGATTTACAACTATGCATTTTCTGCTCTTGTTTCTTTAGCTTAGTGCTGAATTATAAATGAACAACTGGATCCTGGCATTCTTCTCCTAGTTCAAAAATAAAATTAACCTGTTTGAGGGAGACTTTTTAAACACATTCAGCCAATGAATTCTTAATAAGGAAATGCTTAATTTGAAGAAAAAAGACCCCAACCCATCTCAGACCTTTTTGTTTTGGTCTTAAACAAAGAGTAAAGGCAGCTGGATGTAAAACCAGGCCAAACAGTTCCATGTCAGCTTGTTTGATGCAGTTCAAGTAACTGTGGATAACTAATTCACAATGCTTTGTGTGAACAAATATTTATGCAATGGAAAGGCAACTGGTTTGCTTTGGCTTGACTCGAATTTAGACGTGCAGTAAATTTGTCCACTGATGTAGGTATTTGACAACACATGAAGTCTGCAAAATCAGTTTCAGTCTGCCTGACATGACTCTTTTTGTCTGCTCAACACTTGTGGTCCATATCTGTTATTAAATAATGTACACAAATGCTGCAACAAACGAATCATAAATAATTACTGAGCAGGTTTTTTTAATAGATGACGCAAGTCTCTGCCTCAGGGGCTTGCTGTCTACCTCAAAAGTGGGCTAAAAAGATGGAAAATTATACACCACACCAGAAATTAGAAGGGGTCTGGCGCTGCTCAGTACTAAAGGCTTGAGAGAAGACGTTGGTACAAAGGAAGAGGAGACAGAACTGTGAAGTTCAAAGCCAAGAGCACATAACACCAAAAAGCCATCTAAGTTTCACTTTCACACTGGGTGTGATCTCAAGACCTGCTGGAGGGAGAATCACCAGGTAGCCAGTCCTTGCTGAATTTCAAGCTCTGTCACATCTAGACCTGAATGTTTTAACATCATTAAACAGATGCGTATCTAGGAAGGTGTGACCAATCTTCGAGATGCTGTTGTGCTTGGTGTTTGCAGGCCTCCAGCTTGGCATGGAGCTTGTCCTTGTGCCTTTCCAAAGCCCCAGCATGTGGCCATTTGTGGCTCCATGGGGCATTCCCAGGGGTTAAGACAGACTGGTGCAGACGACTGTCCTACTGTCTGGGCACTTTGCATCTTCTGACCACTGCCACCAAAATAGCTCTTGAGCTGTCAAACACAGCCCTGGGGAACAGGGAAGGTTCTTCACCTCTCTCCTTGTATTACAGGACTGGATTAGGCTGATCTAGCCCTTTTTTTCTTTTCCTTGGTTTTTTGTTTTTTTTTTTTTTGTAAATAAGGCATCAGGATCTGCCAACAACATTCCTCTCATTTTATCTGATCTCATAAGAATTATTTTTAGTAAGAACTGGTTTGCCCTGAAAGAAAGCTATTCTCTAAAAAAAGCTTTGTACACTTAAGACATATGGGACAGAAGGAAGCCTGCATCAAGCATTACTTTTTTCTTTCAGTCACCAGAAAAACCCTGAAATTGCCCTTTTTAGCAAAGAGAAGATAAATGGGTTCGTTCTGAATCAAAAATAATAGATATGTCTTGTGCCATTCTTGACAACCTTTTCTGAAGTCTCATTAGCTCACAGAACATGTGCACACTCCTACCTCTAAGAAATTTACACAGGTGTAATTCAACTGAAGTAACAGTTGAATAGATGTAGTAGAATGAGAGCTATTTTTGTCACTTCTCTCACAAAAATTAATTGAAATAGATACTTTACAGAGGTAGCAGCAGCTGGTTCCCCTTTCTGACAAGCTTACAAGCACTGGAGACATTGCTTGGGGTCATCATATTCTGTATTTTGGTGCACAGACTTGATGAATGGCATGCATGTTGTGCTTACTAAGCTACTTTGGATAAACATGGAAAAAATCTAGTGGTGTAGTTGTCACAGACCAAAATGGTTTCATGTGCTATGTGATTTGAAGGGAGATTCCTTTGCTGTGTGTCATTTACCTTTTATACATTGCTGCTGCGCAGTATTTTGCAACCATTCATTCTTTGGATGCCCACACTGACATTGTTATATACATACAGGCACAAAAAATGGGAACTGTGTGTTCTTACTTGACGTCACATTATAGTCAAACAGCTTTACTGCTCTTTACCATATTTGGGAACAAAGGCAAAGGGATGACGTATGTCTCACAGTAGAACAATTTCCTTCTCACACTCAGAAAAATAGAGCTCCCCTCTTTTACATGTGGTTTATGCACACATGCAGAGCCTTGGGACATCAGGATCTGAGGAGAAAAACCTCTCATGTTTCATATGTAAATCAGTGACAGCCGTGGTCATGTGCTAAATGATAGATAAGCTGGCATGGTGGACTCAGCAAAAAACTTCCATGCTTTACTTTTTAACGTCATTTCTCAAGCCTTGATGCTGCAAGTCATAAGGCTTTTTGAGTACGTTGGGCCCTGCCATGAATTAACTGTTGGCATAACTGATACAACAGCAAACAGCCTCCTAGATAATGAACTTCTTTGGGAAAAGAACTGCTTGTGTCACTCTGGCATACAGCACAAGACCATCCTGCTGATTCCTGCCTTTCCTGGCACACCTGGAGTGCACTCATTATGC
Source organism: Cettia cetti (assembly GCA_013401135.1). Classification (NCBI taxonomy): domain Eukaryota; kingdom Metazoa; phylum Chordata; class Aves; order Passeriformes; family Sylviidae; genus Cettia; species Cettia cetti. The sequence goes on from VZUI01041679.1 coordinate 131,403, forward strand.
CTCAGTCACTGTGACTTCCTTGCATTCATTGACACCATGGGGAGAGAATTATGATATTTAGGATACAACAGGAATTGAAGGTTATGTGGGATCTGTTCGCCCTCCTGTCCCCTGTGGCACTCTGAAACCACCCTGCGATGCCTCTGTGTCTCCATTTCTGCCTTCATGGTGATAATTTCCCCATCCTAGGAAGTCTGAGAGCCTGTAAATGTGTTTAATGTGAACTGAGGTCTTCGGTTGCAATTTTCAAAGCAGATGTAGCTATTTTGTAAAGGACATTGTGACATTATGGATAATAACGATAAGGCTTCCAGTAGCTGAGGTTTTTACGCTCTCTATTTAATTCCCTGTTTTCTTGCTGAATTACAACATTATTCCAACATTAGCAAGTACTAATGATGACAGCTGAAATCTCACCTCATCTCAATACTTTGGGATAATTCTGGCCCAAATAACCCAAGCAAAAATGAAGGATACTGTATTGCCTTAAAAACATCCACATCCTTTCCTGTAGTAACCCTAGCCCATCCTTACCCTGAAGGAGGGATGGATGACAAATGCTGATATCAAGGAGTCAACTTTTGCTGTTCCTTTCACAAGCCTCTCAGTTTGACCAAACCTCTGACAATTGCTTTTCAGTCATTCAGTAAAGAATGGGCAGGTTTGGATTAAACATGTGTGCTGTGACAGAGAGCAAGGCAGAAATGCAGGGGGAGCTGCCCTGTGACAAGATATTTGGGGTACCTGGAGTACCATAGAGCTTGGAAGCAAGGGAGCCTAGGATGACAACTAGAAGAAGGAGCTGCTGGCAGCTGGAATATGGCAATGGTGGGGACTAAAACCTGAAGCTGAAAGGAGACTGAGAAACAGGGATGGAGACAAGGAGATATAAAGCAGGCTAAAAGGGCTAAATTGGGAGTGTAAGAAGGAAAATATAGAGTAACTAGGAGTTGAACACTTCAGAGTTGTGTTAAGAGCTGACAATGTGCCTAGATGGATTCCTCCCAAAATGTGAAATAGAACCCAAAATTTCTGACTTGCATATTTTTCTATTTTTCCTACCGAGAGCTACTAAAAAAAATGGATGCCTTTTCTCCTTGCAGCCTGCAAGGCTGATGATACACTACTACATGGTGAGAGTTGTCTGTGAACCTCTGCTTCAATCTCTGGATCTAGAATTCCTTCCAATAAAACAAATGGAACTGAATGTAGTAACATGTGAAAGAAAATCAACTTTCCTTCCTTAAAAAGCGAAGAAATTCTTCTATATGCATGTGTTTGTGTATATATATACACACACACACATAAAGTAGTGTGAAGGGAATTTGTAATGTCACTGCCTGCAGAAACCAGGAAGTTCAGGAATACAACAATTGGAGCTCAATCATTGCTCATCTGCTCTGAGCACTTCCATTTATATCCAGTCTATTTCTTACACCTCGTGCAGAAGTTCCTCCAAGTCCTCTGGTGCTCCATGGTTACTTCAGCCTTTTATTCCAGGGAAGTGTTTGGGGAGTGGTAGTCTCTAAGTCAAAGATCCAATCTCTTCATGGACAACTTCAATCTAAAGAATCTGGACTGTAATTCCATAGCTGGAACTTTTCACTGCAGTGCTCAAATAAAATTCAACCAACCCCCAGCTTATCTCACTGTTCTTCCTACTCTTCCTCCTTTTATTTTTTCTTTGCTTCTTGGGCTTTTATTTCTTTTTTTTTTTTTTTTTTCACACTTCTTCAACAAAAAATTAAAGTATTCTATATTTCTTCATCGCTTTTTCCTTTCCACCTCTTCTCTTCCTGTGCTTCTTTTCCACAATTAGCTCTTTTTTTTCTTCTTCATTTTTATTTCCCTCTCCCATCACAAGGAATGAAGCTTGAGCCTGGATCTTACATTATCTTAATAATTATTTGAACCTGTATTACGTCTTCAGACCACCACTATAGTCATGAGAGTTAAAACATCTTTTTAAATTTTTTTTTTCTATAAAAACTGATCCTAGGCAGCCTTCCAATTATGATATCAGTCTTGTAACGTTTGCCTGAATTTGCTGACATCCTGAAAGAATGATCTCCAGAGGTGTATTCTCCTGGCTGAAAGGGCCAGCAATGACACATCACAGTCAGTCGTTAGCCTCCCCACAGCTGATTATTTTGGGGGTTGGAATGGTGCAAGTGGAGAGAATGGAGCTCCCCAAGAGGCAAGATCTGGAAACAGTTGGAATAAAGATGTCCAGGAAGGATGAGGGGTTAGGAAAAGAAAATCCAAGGAGAAAAAGGAGGAGCTTAAGAGCCCAGAGGCAGAAGCAGCAGTAGCCTAGAGCAGAGATTTTTCACAGTGTGATGGAGAACAGGAAAATAAGAACTGATTAACTTTTAGTTATAAAGTAATTTTAATCCATGAAAAAGCCTCCTGGTGGTATCAGTATGAGAGCCAGTGATAACTGGGGAGATTATAATGAAACACCACAGCCTACTTTCTTTTCTCCTCAGCTCTGCTCTATCATCTTCCTTATCCATCCCTATTTTCCCTGCTTAGACCTGTCCAGCTCCTACAGGAGTTAACAAGAGCTTTACCGTCAACTCCACGAGGAGCACTCCAGTTGTGAATTACTGTAAATTGAGGCCAGCCTTGGCAACAGGCTCACAGAAGGGCCAGTTCCACATCAGGAAGCAGAGGATGTTTCACTGACAGTGTTAATGCACTGCCGAGCAATAAAACTACTGGTTTCTGGCATATTACGGAGCAACATGACAAAAACCTGCAGAATCCACAATATTATCCTACCCACAGTTTTCTACTGACCCTAATTACAGTTCTGTTTCTCAAGCTATATAATTTGGTTTTCAACAGCACACCAAAAAGGCAGGAGCTCAGCAGTTCCCAGAGTGATTGCAGAGTTTGCTGGACAAATGTGTTTTGCTTCTGGTCAGGGCTTAGGTGAATAATTAATTAGGAAATTAGATGTCCAAACATGTCTCCACTAAGTCTACAGAACAAGAACAGTTAGTTAGGGCTGGCATGCCTGGATGCCACTCCAAATGTTGAAAGTTGCTGGTAGCTCTCTTCTCTAATGGCAGGTGGTAGATCCAGTGGAGGCCACAGTGTTCTTGCACTTTCATTCCAAGTGTAATTTTTGTATCTTCAGAGATAACCAAAGGCCTAAGCACCACTGGTGTGGTGGCACTTGGCCCTTGTGCATATGACAACAAAAATAGCTGCTGGAAAAGGAAGATGTCATTTAACTTGCCATGTGTATCTTGTTTGGACCTTAAGGCACTCTGCCTTTCTCTTATTTCCATGCAGGTATATTTTGGTTTATTTTGCCATTGAGGTCCCCAATCTTTTTTTTTTTTTTTTTGTCTAATTGCTGTTGACACACAGTTGTCATACACCATGAGCTGACTCTGCCAGATGAGCATTGCTGTGGTACAGTCAAGAGCTGCCACCCTCAGCTAACCTGTCCTGAAGGAGGTTTCCACCTGATGCAGCAGGAAGCCTTTGCTTCCACCCCTGCAGAGACATCAGAGCAAACCCAGTCAAAAATCCAGTCAAAAATTCAGCTAAGGTGAATGCCAGTAGACAATCAGGCTTTCCATGAGGAAACTGAGGTGTGACACACTCTTTTCACCCAAGCTTGCCTGGGTGGCAATAACCTCCACAAAGGAGCAGGTGGGAAGCCAAAGCAGCCACTTCTATAACTGCTGCAGCAAAATTCACCAGAGCTCATCTCTCAACATGGAGTAATGTTCCTGCATTAGTGGGACTCAGGCTTCCTCTAAATGAAGTGAAAAGTAGCAAGGGACATGATTTTAGATTGTTACTGATTTTGTTTCGCTTTCAAAGGCAGCAAGATTAAAATTTGAATTCTAATTATGTGCCTTTTTTTAAGTCACAGCAGCTAACTAATTCCCATCAGTGCTTTCCCTAAGATCAGAAGCAAAGTTGACATTAAAATATATTTTTTCAATTCCAAGGCAGTCATATAAGTACAATGACTAAGATGAATCAGTTCCATGGTGCTCTCATTCCATGTTTAATAATAAAATAAAACCAAAAATTACTAATGAAATCCCAAATCCTGCAGGATACTGAAAATTGCAGACTGTTGTCTGAGTTTGCACTCTGACCCCCAACTTAAGTTTGTCTGCTGAAGCACAGTAAGCACACATGATATTATAGAGCAAATAAAACACACAATTAAGCCAATACATTCAGACAGATAAAACTAATGAAAGGTTTAGCTCTTCTCAAAAATAATGTGCTCAGTAGAAGACAATCTCTCAAAGCATGTGGAATGTTTTAACATAACGCATTTCCATGCTTAGATTTTTAAAAACTGCAAAATACTGACATTTATAGGTACGTGTCTCAAATGTAAAATAATCTTTTTGGAAGGAGCAGACAGTATCTTTTTCTGACACACTGAAGGGGAATAATGTTCATTGTTTATGCATTTGCTCAAGCAGTGGAATTTTACATGGCTAAACTTCATCAGATGTATATCAGTTTAAATTAGCTCAAAATCCAACTCAACATTCATTTTTAGATCACAGTCCTCAGAGGAACTGATTTATCAGGGTGCCTAAATCCAGATGCACTACAAATAAGCCAGGAAAGACAAATAAGCCTCTTGGCATAAAACAAATGAGCCGGGGGAAAAAGAAATGTGAAAAAAGGAACAGCTTAGGGAAAGTAAGGAAAAAAAACTGCCAGTGGGAAGAATGCACAGTTTCAGATTCCAGACACCACCCCACTTGGATTTCCTCATGTTCCACCTTCCCTCCAGCCCTTCCTTTTTAAATTTTATTCTTTTTCCTTTTTTTGCCATTGCCTTCTGGACCACCTTCCCTGCTCGCATCCATCAGCTCTCCAGTTTTGCATTTGCATTCCTTTTTAAACCACATCTCTTTAGCAAACCTTATAAACCATTAGGAGTGCCTGAAAGAGAAAAGTTTGGAAGGACCAAAAAGCTTTAGGCATGGTCTGAGCAATGGTAGCTGCCTGGGTATGCTTCGAGCTCCCAACAAATACAAAAACCATCCCCCCAAGAATAGAATCTTAAAATGAAAGGCAGTTAATAGCAGACCCTCATCATCCTTCTGTCAGTTATATTGGTTTGCTGATTGTGGAGCTGTGAAGACTTTTTAGAAGAGGAAAAAAGTGAAGGAAAATTGAAATGTTTGTATGATGACAGCCCTGTCAAGAAACAGTGGCCAAGTGTAAGAATAACTTTAAGAAATTGGGGATTAAAGGTAAAATACTTCTGGCCAGGTCTCCTTAGCTGGGGAGCAGCCCAACAGAGAAAAAGTCTTCCTCCTGCACAAACTTTCCATTAATGGTGGCTAATTAACTTGGTACTTGGTTAAAAATTTAACATATTTGTCAGGTCTGACTCAGTTCTTATTCATCACTATTTAAGAACACAACAGAGTCTCATTTCCATCCATGTTCATGTAGTCTGGCTTGTATAGAGAGGTAAATGAACTCAGAGAAGTTAGATCTCTCAGATCATGCAAAAGAAGGAGTCCTGATAAATCAGGTAGCCCTGACTGTAAGACGGTGCCACATATATTACCATTATACACTGTATTTCATTTTGCTCCTTTTGTTTCCCATCAGACTCCCTAGAGGCCTTAGTTTGTATTCATTCACTCTCTCAAACGTCTTCCCAGATGCTCAAATCCCACTTCTGTTATTGCAGTTTCTTTTAAATTTGTCTGGATCCCTTGTGCAGAGTCAGGACTTTACTGTTCCTTAGCTCAGCATTCTCCTGGCCGGACTCCAGCTCAGGTAATTATATCCAGGGTTCTCTCAGACTCCTCTCTCTAGCTGCCTTTGGAGAAGTTATTCTTCCTTTTCCAAGCTGCTTTATAACACTGCAGATCCTGGGAACTGATGGGATGTGTATTTTGGAAAGGCTGTGCATTATGCATTAGGGGTGAACCAACACCTTCCGCAGAGGGACTGAAAGTACTGACACAGCTTCCTTTCTTTTTCATTTCAATGCTATTTTAAGTGGGCAGTTGTCACACCAAGCAGAAGCTGAAGGACAAAAATTTGCTCCAGATGAATCTGTTGTTGCTATTTGGATGTGGAGACTTCACCCTCTAATTTCCTATTCTGAATCTAGCCTGAATTTGTTCAATAGCTGTTCAGTGGCTTATGTCACTCGAGCCAGTTGTCACAAGATGCTCACAAAAATAGATTCCTCACTTATTGGGAGAAATATCAATACAGAGGCTAAAGAGAGAACAAGTGCTGCTAGAGGTAATGCTGCTACATCAACCAGGAGACAAATTACAAAGCAAAAGCAGTAGAAAACTTAATTTTGCAATGCTTCTGTTCAATCCAGCAGTTCTCTCTTTCTTCTGTTTTTCCAGTGCTAGGCCAAAGACAGTTCAGGGTACCCTTTCCAATGAAAAGGATTCATATAGAATCACCAGAAGTCTAAAACATGTTAGTGAGAAAAAATATTTTCCTTCTTAACTGAGAAGCATGAACCATAAAGTCAGGTAAATTTCAGAAAGAAAAAGAGATATACAGTAAAAAACAAGATAAAGAATCGTAATTGATCAACTTACTAGACACTGCTAATTTCCTGCAGGATATGGGCATGAGAACTGGCTGCAAGTACTTATGCAAGCTCATGTAGCTGATCACTGCAGTGCAGTTCTTGCAAGGCAAAGAAAAGGATCTTCACGCATCAAACAAGTAAACTCTGATCAACTCTCACTCCCTCATCTTGGAGGAATTAGAGTTGTTGCTATCAGCAAAATTTTAAGCTGTTCCCTAGTCTGAGCAGAACTGCTGCTCTCAAGAAAAATTTGGGGAAGACAAATGATTCAGAAGAGGTCAATCTGTGCTCACAAGAAGCTTAAGAAATGCTTTCCTAATCTAAACTTGAAGGTTTTACTTTCACTGTGGGCCATCTTTCAGGGAAGCATCATCAGAGAACAGCCTCATCTACGTGGCCTCACTTGGAACAGAAATTAGACCAAATTACCTCCAGAAGACCCTTCATGCCCACTCTGCACCCACAGGGAAATCCTTCACACCACAAAAATTCCTACCAAGGAAAAACAATAAAAGAAACAACCACCAGACACAAAAGTAATATAGATTACATTAAATAGATTTTTGTTTTATTTTCCCCCCAAATCTACAAGTTTTAAAAGCTGCCAGGTCCAGCTCAGCTTTCATGTTAAAAAATACCATTTATACCCAGTGAGGCCATGACTGAACTTGGATCACTTGCTGAATTAGGTTCTCCAGAGCAGTCACAACCATCACAGCCTTCAGTGATGATGTCCAGCCAGCTGAGATGGTTTCTGCACTTGTCCCAGAAGTGAATAGAGGGGAAGGGAAGGAGCAGGATCTGTAGAAGTGTACATCTGGAAGCTGCTGCAGAGTTAAGTTAGCACAGCCCCTGTGCAGTTTTGATGGCAGGACTTGGCCAGGGCAAAAATAGCTGGCACCAGGTTCACCTTCCTCCCCCTCTGCTAAACAGCCCTTTCATGCAAAAAGAAATTGACTCCACTGTACTCAGTAACGTTTTTATCCTCCCTCCCCTGCAGTTCAGGGGTACGTGAGCAGTCATAAATCCATATTTAAAGTGCTGTTGACTGCTTTAGAACTTGGGCAGTAAAGGAAATAAAGTAAGCACATAAGCATTTAGCCCTTGCACTGTTAAACATGGCATCCAGTGCTGCGGATAACTAAAACCATGGTTGACTAAGAAACTAAATAAAACTGTAAGGCACTACTTTATGGTTTATATCACATGGGTACTTCTGTAATTTTTTTAAGTGGAAACCAGGACTGGGTGCAGGAGATGTTTGCACAAGACAACAAGAACAAATGTATTTTTGGACTCTTACAGCAATCAAAGCACTTGGGACAAGGAAAGAATGAAAGTATACAAACATACTTGGGCACAGCAATTTTTATGAAGGAGAAATATTCACTCTGTACTGGTATCCATGTAGATGGATGCTGTTGGCTTACATTATACTAGATGATTGATGATGGTGCAACATAAATAGTAATGAGCAATGTAATCTGTATTATTTCATGCTTGTTTACTTTCAAGAGGTGATACAAGAACAAAGCAAATTCTACAGCTTCATAAACTTCAGCATCTGTTTCTTTTTTCTGTTTGAAAACTTTAAACATCAAGCAGGTTTTGGGACCTGCAAGCAGACAAGTAAAAATTGCTTCCTCATGTCCAACTCAGGATTTTCTTATTAGTCATGATGAGTAAAGATGTCTAATGTAAGAATAGCAACAGTTTAATCTTTCACAGAACCCAAATATTTCAAGTACATTGTTAATATTACCAGGTGAATTTGCATTGAGCAGTGTTATGGATTTTATCAATGAGAAGCAAAGGCACTGCTTCTCTTGATGGAAGCTATGGATGGAATTTTCAAGAGCGCTGCCCGTCTCATTCACTGCAGGGTCTTTACACACGGGGCAAGCTCACCATGGTATAACCCTCACCTTATTTTAGTCCTTCAGTAAAAGAGCCTCAGACTGCTCCTGTGCATTTCTGCAAATGCAGAGACAATCTCCTGTTCCCAAAATTCATTAGGAATTCATTCATTCATTTCCTAAAGAAAATATTGTCAGAGAAACAAAATGAATGCTTGGACTACTGCTTTACCAGAAAGTCCTCTTTGGCTGTATGATTGCAAATGTTTGTAGATGAGTGAAACTGTTTTGAGCCAAACTTAAAAAAGAATGTGGAAATAACCATTAGCAAGCCAGAGGTGTCTATGAAGATCATAGAGGATATATTGAGGGATATTAAGTAAATGCTGCGATTCAGCTGGGAAAGATCAAAGAGAGCCAGATAACAGCCAGGGGACATCAGAGTACCATGAAAGTTGCTGAGGATGTAGGAAAGTCTGTGTAGTGCTGTGGGACATAAGGGGAGCTGAATAAGATATGTATGCCAAGAAACATCCCAGGGTGATAGAGAAAACCAGAGGACACATCACCATGGCAGAGTTGTCTGAGAAGGCCTCACGGTGGTGTGAGATGCAAGCCTCGGGATGATGAGGAAAACCAGAGAAGGTTGAGAATTTCTGAGGACACAAAAAGCAGTCAGCTAACAGGAGGGAATGTTGCTGAATGCAATCACATCTAGAATGGCTACAACTGCTGGGTAGAGCTACAAAGATGCTTGAAATAAAGTCAGAGTGTCCCTATTTTGTGGTGAATAACACATGATGCTGGACATCAGGGACTAAATAAAGGTAAATGAAGAAGCAATTAGAAATACACCAAGAAAAAACACATGGCACAAAATAAAATAATAAAAAAATTGATTGCTAGAGAGCATAAGGGAGAATCTGGAAAATGCTTTCAGAAAAAAAGCTCCCCAGCCTTAGGAACCTTCTTGGAGCAGCTGCTGAGCCTGAAGAAGGCTATAGCATGGTAGGGAATGAGAGAGCAACTGTAAGGTGCCAGAAACAGTGAAACAGATTGTGAGCTGAATGACAAATGTGTAAGCTGCTGGTTGCTATAAGGGGCTGCAGTGTCAGGAGATGTTGGAGCCTGCTGTAGTGCTTCTGGAGGCATCCAGGAGGGATGCAAGTTGAAAGGACACAGTACAGGTTGAATAGCATCAAGAAATATCAGAAAAGACCAAGAATACCTTTAAGCTTATTCAGCAGAGGGATCCAGACTAAGGCAGTGAATTATTAGAGTGGCCACATAGAAACTAAGGCAAGGCTGTGATCTCCCAAGGGCCCAAGATACCAGGACAAAGCTGGAGAAAGAATGCAGATTGCCAGGGGGACTGAAGAATCCTGCATATAAACTAGGGCCAACCTAAAGCTGTGAGATCCTCAGGAAGCACAGGGTAAGGTCACAGACTGAAACAACTCAGATGTCTGGTTTCACCATTTGAAAGATAGAAGGAAGATGTGACCCAAGATAATCCTGCCTGCTTCTCTTTGGGAGAGCAGAACAGAACCCCTTTCAGTATTGTCTTAAAGCAACGAATGCTTCCTGCTGAACAACCATACAAGGCCTTGTATGGAAAATAGCTATCTATCCTATGTCATTGTATGTGTTTAAACATTGTATGGGCCTTGGAAACCACACGAGACCAGGAGAGGAAAAATAATCTCTCTGGGACAAGGGAAAATCTTAAAAGACTAAGTTGTGTTTAGGTCTGTGAGCTGGTGCAGGGAGCCCTTCTGCCCTGCTCAGCACAGTTACAAGCAGGTAAATATCTGCAGTCTTTATAACGAGTTTATAAAATACTGAGAGAGAGAAAAGCAGTGCAGAAAATATGGTTTATTCATGCATTCCTCTACCTCCAGAGCATTGGTCCTAAATAGAGTAACATGGCCAATGTATTTATAATTCACGGTGCCAACTGGCTCTGGAGCAATGCCTTGCTGGAGCCTGGGCAGAGCGAGGCCCTCAGCCCCCAGTTTTACAGAGGAGACATTCTGTTTGAAACCTGCTCCTTGTTGCACATCTTCCCTAGGGAATGCCAGTCGGCACCAGGACTTGAGCAGCACAGCTCCTCCCTCCCTCCAGCACAGCTCAGCCCCAGGAGAGCCATTCTGCAGCCTCAGTTTGGATGGGGAGGTGCAAGGGGGAAGAAGACAATGAGTTATTTTTCATCAGATCTGCCGTGGAAGGCTGCAAACAGCCAGGTTTCCAACCTCTTTCCTTTAATGTTTGCCTTAGGTCTCTCAGTTTCTGTATCAGGCTCTGGTTCAGCTTCCATTAGCGCTTCCTCATCAACATCGCTAACAATGGTTTCCTCACTGAGGGTATCACTAGGATTACACTTACTGCCAGAATCCTCTGGCACAAAATCACTGTCTGAGTCAGAGCAGAGAAATAATTAACCCTCATGATACTTCTCTGAAGAATGAACAGAATACCTAATAAGATTTATGGGACATCAAACTGATCCTGCTCCTAAGGAGAAAAGCATCTGCTCGCTGAAGTTGTCATTGTGAGCAGTGAGGAGGTTCCTGAGTGGACACAGGAGACATCCTCACCTTAAGGCAACCTGCATTCCCTTAATTGAGTTAGTTACCTTACATGTCCAAACAGCAAACCTGTTTACCGCTCTGGCCCTGGATTAGATCATGGTTTCATTGCCTAAAAAAACTATCAGAGTCAACAGACTCTCAGCTTCTGTGAAACTGGCCAGGCTGGAGGCAAGTAGGGCAAGGCTATCTTACCTGAAATTACCAGCATTTGATGTGCAAATGGCCTTCAAATACTCCTGATCATATTCTTGTTATGTAAGATTAGATTTATCATTCAACCTACAATTCCAGAACTGAAATAGAACAGTTGAAAAATTTTCCCCACGCATGGAGAAGAGTGTTGCCCCACAGAAGAGAAATAAGTACCAAAATACATACAATTTGCAAGCTTTTGCTGTTTTCAACTCTAGAGACAAGAGTTTTCCTTCCCTCCAAAAAGTATCAGTCACTTCAGTGGCAGACATTTGCAAGCAAAGACAATTAACTTTCTAGGTCCAGAAGGTTCCCCTCCCAAAATCTGGTAATATGTTTCAGTGGGGTAGGAGAAGGATAGTACAGTCCTAGCAGGCTGGGAGGGATCTCTGGAGAAGTACATATGATACAGATTTCTGTCTGCAAAAAACCAGTAGTCTGCTAAGATCTGGAAGCCTCAAAATCCTTTCACTTCTGCTGGGAATTTAGTTCAAAGCAGCTGCATGTAAATGTTGCATAGCAAATGCTACACTGGCAAATCTTTCTCATGATTCTTGTTTTTAAATCAACAAGAATAAACTATATAGAAGAGGAGCTAGCTTTAGGGCAGCCAGTTTTACCCTGTTTTAAACTAAAAGTGAAAACAACTCTAAGGAAAAAAGAAGAAAATATTTGAAATATGTATGAGCAACTGCACTGCCCTTGCCTCATCTCTTTGTGCTGCATAAAGGGGACATAGATTGGCTGAATCTTTTATACAGAGAGATCTGGCCAGAGATTCATCAGAAAGCATGCAACTACCATTCCCAGTTCCTGTCCCTCCCAGCCAGGAGTGGGTAAGAGGCAGGCAGACAAAGCAGGAGGATCAGTAGCAGGCTGGGAATTGCCTGAGGGCTCGTCATCTTTCTCCAAGCCCTAAAACAGTGAGAGCAGTGAGTATTTCCTCCTCATTCATATCCCTTGCATAAGTGTTGCTGGTATCTGTGCGACTTCTAAACTTCTGTCTCATCTAAAAGAAAGGGGAACTTTATCAGTAATTCCTGGAGAAGGAAGATCACTTCAACCTTTGACTTACTTACTGCTCATTAAAAAAATGAGATCAGTAAAAGTTGCTAATGGAGAGAGAAAAACACCTCAGCATGAATGCAGTGGTTACTGGCACATTGTAAATCTTATTAGGAGCTATCCCTTCAACATAAAGTTACAGCCATGGTGTGGAATTTATGCAGATATTCTCCCTGCCCCCACTCCTAAACACCACCTAGATCTCCTTTCATAGTTTTGATCTAATCCAAATCTTATGAAAACACTAACCTTAAAGATTTGAGGTTCAAATTCCTCTGCAGACCCAAACCAACTAAAGGGCCAGGTAAATCCTTGCAGCCTCCAAGAAAAGGGTCTTAGCAGCACTATGCTGGAAGTAAGGAAGCTCTTCCCAGCATTGATCCCAGCTCTTGTGTATGCTTTATGTGGGTCTGTGAGCCCAGTACTAACAAGCTCTGGATCAGACACCTCTTAGAGGAAGCTGCCATACTGCAGACATCCAAGGAATGTGTGTGCTTGCAGTTGTTCCAGGAATTGGCAACACAAACATCAAGCATCCATTTTGATGCTAATTTGACCATAATTTGGACCTCTTCCCTCACCAGCACTTGACCAAGGACAAAGACTTGAGCAGGGGAGCTTGAGGAGCTTGCAGGGTCTTTATCCTGCTGTGCATTCTTGGCCACCACTGCTTGGCACAAAGTTTTTTTCCTGCTGTACCTCTGGGAAGGAGTATATGGGGAAAGAGCCGCTCCATGGCAGCTTCCCAAGCTGTGCCAGGCGGGCTGCCCAGTGGGCCCATGTGCTGGAGTCCTCCTCTGCCTGCGGCCCAGGGGATGGGAGAAGCTGCTGATTCAGATCCACTCCCCCTGTTCAGCCCGTCCTACTTCTTGTGGAAATTACCACCTCCTGAGATCTGCCTGCAGAGTAGGCTCGTGTGGACACCCCCTCAGCTACTTCGGTCAACCTAGGCCAGACTTAAATGGATTAAGTAGGAGGTTTTTCCTAGCCCAGTTTGATTGAAGTGGGTTGAGGGGTACTTACACATGCATTTCTGCAAACACATCCTGAGAGGGCATTAATTCCTGGGAAAAGGCAATGACAAGTAGCTGTGACTACCAGCTCTTGTACTGCCACAGCTAAATCAAGAGTCCACTCAAATGAGGCTGTGCGGATTCAGGGACAGCCACGAATTTTCTCTGCAAACAGTGAAAAACTCCTATTTCCCACTAGCTGCAGGTTGCTGCTCTCACAACAGCACAGGGGAAAAGGGAAGCCTGTTACTCTCACTTGAGCAAGAAGTCAGCAGGGTTCACCTGCCAGGAAAGTTCAGGCCTTAGCATTACAGCTGTCTCCATTTCTGTAGGCTAAACCGAGGAGGAGGCAATTTCCATCTGCTTCAGGCTCAGACATGTAGATCAGAATTAGAAGTCAACTTAAGTTAAAAATTCGGAAAGCCCTTCCAACCCAGCTGCAGTTACACAGCTCCAGAGGATTTGGGAAGGTATCACTGTGAGCATCTAATCTCTCTTGTCTCTTCTGGTGCTTTGTACTCCTCAATTACGTCAGCCACGGCAGCATGAACAGCACAGGTAAACCAGCCTTAAGTCATGCCTATCAAATAAAAAGCTTTGCTACTTAAAGATTAATGTAAGAAATCAATGTGCTTGCAGCGTGTGCCAGCAGATGATCTAAGCCCATCTTAAGCAGGCTCAGAAACTTCACGTAATGGTGATACAAAATCTATGAGCAGTTAATGCGAAGAGTGTCTGTCTGCTTGCAGAGTGCTTCAAATGCCAGTTCATGAGCCGGCTACCAGATGTGCTCCTCTTTTCCCTGAAGGCCATCACGAGGACTGCTATTTCATTCTCAAATCTCAACAGCCAGTGTGGTGACAGCAGAGAGGCTGCTCTCTAACATATGTCTCCTGCATGACAGCACATTCATTTGAATACCTTGTTATGCTCAAGGAACTGAAGTGACCACTTAACAGGAAGGGATGGATCTTTCCAGCTATCAAAACTGAGCAGTTTAACAAGAACACTGTCAGAACAGCATCCAAAAATGAAAGTTTCTGTTAAGGATAGAAAATGGCCATAAGCAGGGATGACTCTCTTGCCAGAGTAATGGCTATTGCCATCCACACACATACACTCCCTAACAGAGTGAGATGAGACCAAATTAAATTACTTTGTCTTTTCTGATGGTTAAAGCAAACTAGGAAACAATACCTCATTCCTCATTCCTCAAATGTCTGGCAAGTGTAGCTCACAGTGTGCCCCCATCAGGGACGTGTTTGGAGTGTGCTCTTTTCACAGGACCAGGGGCACTGAGGAAAAGGAATGAGGAAAGTAACAGGCATCCAGGTTTCACCCTGCCCTGAAGCTGTGACTAGGCTGTGACAGGCACCAGGACGGGGCCCTGGAATCCTGCTGCCCACATACAGCTTTAACTGCCACGAACTGTTTTTAAAAAACAAAGTGTCACCAATATTTAATTATCCTGCTTGGACAATATGAGCCTGAATCACTCTGTAAGATGTTTGTGTCCAAAAGAACAGAAAACTGGCATTGATGTAATTAACTGTGTATGGCTCAACCTGGCAAAACCTTCAGCCAAGCTGTGTAAGACATAAAACTCCTAGAAAGGAGCTGCATGCTTTCTGCTCCTTCAGGAGCTGTGGAGTGAAACCTGTGGCTCAGTCTGGCATGTTATAACCCATCCAGGAGCACAAACTGCTTCTCACTGCAGGCTGGGTTCTCATGAGCACAGAGACTCAGAAGCCAGTGGGATGTCAAGACCTCGGATCTCAGCGTATTCAAGATTTATCTGCATCCCTACGCACATAAATGCCCTTTCAAAGGAAAAAATAGCCCCGTGTGATTAAAGTCTGCATCAGTACAAATCCCAGGCTGGTTTAGACCATACACACACAAGAAGGGAATGTATAATCACAACGCCTGGGATTCTCCTTAACTTTGCTAAGGGCTGGGTGGAAGCTATTTTGAAAGAAGCAACTATATCTCCTTTAAGCATTAAGCATTCTTGGCAGTAATAATTGCCTTGTAACTAACTCATCATTAGCACTTTCTCAGACCTGAATTACTGCGCTGACTTTATGTTGCTCCCGGTCCAAGAACAGGATTACCATCCCGGCACCAAAGTCTGCTCTTAATTACACTGTTACAGATTAAAAAAAAAAAAAAAAATTAAAAAAAAAATCCAACGAAATAAATGGAATGATGGAATGACACCGGATTTAGAGCAGCATAACTGAAATCACTTTGTCCCATTGTTTCCCATCTAATCCACAATTTAGCATGATAAAGCACAGTGTTCCATACAAAGCCTCTTTTAGCTAGGAAGACCAGCTTGTTTTACCTACCAGTAGTATGTCATTGCAACAGATAACTATTTTAATTAATTTAATACTCTTATCTGAATTCCTTATCCAGGGAAGAAAAATAGTAAAATAGTTTTGGAAAAAAAAAAAAAATAATATGGCACCTGCTTTAGGTAGAATAAAAGCATTAATGTGAAGAACAGGAAACCAAATGTCTGACCCTGACTGATGCTAAGCAGCTGCAACTTCCACAAACTTTGCAGGACTTGTAAGATCTCCGTGGATGATATTTTAAGATCTAATGCAATGTTTTCTCTACTATTTTATTTCAGTTTGTCATTAATGCAAAGGAAGACACTAGATAAAAAACCTGAAGAAATCACCACGTGCAATCCAGATGCCTGAACACAACTTTACAAAGCAGAACTTGCAGTGGCAATGCATGTAGGAGCTTGATCAAAGAGAGATCATTAATCATGTACCTACAGGTTGGATGAGGGGAAAAGGCCTGAGGAAAAACCACATGAAAAGTCTTCATCACACAAGTACTTACATTATTGCTTCATAGCTTTTTATGGCCTTAAATCCAAGCAAAAAAAAGACATTATCTAAGGTGGTCTAGGGAATACAGCAAAGATATACAAAGACAGACTGAGGAAAGGGTAGATGAGGTTTTACAGCATTCCAGATTTCACTTGTAAGTGATGGAATGGGCCGTTAAGACCGTTGGAATGATTTCTTGCATGGCAGAAAGCAGGAACTCAAGAAAAGAAAGCAAGATAAGTATGTATGTTTTAGCAGAATTCTTACTAACTACTAAATTATTATTGGCTGCATACCAAACACTCCACACAGTGATAAACAACTGTTCATTTTATTTCACTAAACAAAAAGCCCATTGAAGGATTTCTACTATTACTGCACTCACTGGAACTCACTTGAAAAATACAGTTTTGGACATACATCAAATACAACTTACAGCTGAATAGCTGCACTGGTCTGACTTACTTTCCAAACATGTCAAGAAAATGTTCTGTTCTCCAGGCAAAAGGAGAACAACAGAGCAAAGCAGTGCATTAACTACAGGTATCAGACATTCCCTGGGGCTCAGAAATAGCTTCTCTTCTTAATTGTGGAGAGTTCAGCAACTGGCCCTGCTTTCAGGGGAAGCGGCGGTGGGGGGGGTTTCACACACAGCCCCTCATTTTTGGTGCCAATCCAGCAAAAACAGTAGGCATTCCCATATTCTCTCTTGCCACCAAAAAAGGTACATTTTCAACAGCTGTGTCAGCACAAGAGTACATAAGGCCACACAGTAAACTAGGAAACCAAACTCATCTCAGTGAGAAAAAAAAAAAAAAGTGTTACTAAAAATGGTGTTTCTTTTCATCCCAGCATTGGTTCAATCCCCAGAGCAGAGTTACAAACAGCTGTGGCAGCACAACGTGGGGCCATGGGTGGTGGTGGCAGTGGCAGGGATGACAAAATCCTAAGATCTGCAGCCAGGAACAGGCTACTCAGAGCTGTGTATCAGGCTGTATAGAACTGTCATTGTGACACATCCCATTTCCCTCAGAGGCAAGGCCAGTTATGAAATCCCTCTCTCTGTTCTTTGCCCTGGCTGCTGCAGTTTGTCACCTCCAAAACTGTGCCTATAGAACAGTTTTAGAAGCTGCATCCTGAAATGGATCATGGAAATAGTCTATTTTTTTCATGGGAAAAAAAATACCACAATGAGTTTGTTTTCTAATCTTGCTCTGCTGCATTAGCTCAACTGTAGGGCTAATGAATGGGCATGGGCAAGCTCCTAAACCACTTCTGTGTCAAAGAACACATAAAAGATCCTGAACATTTGAGTCAAAACTAAAATCCTCTGTGAAGTGCTTATGACCAGACAGCCTGTCCTAGGTTAAAATGTAAGATGTGCCCAAAGCATGTATTCTATCACCATCTTCATGAGCTGTTGAAACCAGGTGGGGCAGTGTTTCCCTTATCTGCTGCTAATGGCTCATCAATGCCTTGCCACATGACTCACAGATAACGCCCCCGGGAGCTATCTCTGTTTAATGGGCCATCAAGGACCCATTACATGACTCATAGAATGATATCAGC